>JAJPUD010010203.1:29142-44709 GCA_023553655.1 Myrmecobius fasciatus | reverse complement strand
ATTGGTCAAAAGCCGAGAAAACTGCAACAATTTATATTTGCCCTGGGACAGTTTGCTGAGTTGACTTCAGGTCTGAGGCTGGTCGGGCTAGATTTGCACCAGGACCACGTTTTCAGCTTTTCTCAATCCACCCCCTTCCAAAGGCAGATCTGCCAAAGCACCTGCCCGCAAGCAGAGCAAAGTGGCCCAGGCGTCTCCCAGGGGCTTCCTGGGTGCCCAAAATCCGCCCCTCTATCGCAGCCCTGACTTCCGCCCCGGCTGGAGTCTGATCGCGACCAGAGGCCGATTTCCCCTGAGGCTAACCTTCTCCGGAGTTCTTTCAAGGTAGATCTTTTATAGAAGTGCGTTGTAGTCCAAATGCTTGGCGAGGACCTCACTCAGCAACAGTTTTAAGGCTTACTTTCTGGATTTGAGGGAATGTCGGAGGGAGTTCACAGAGAAAGCTGTCCGCAGTTCGCCATCTTGGCTCCGCCCCCTTGAGTGTATAATAATTTGTAAATAAAAAGTCATAATGTGCTGTCATGAAATTGATTTATGATACTAACAATCTTCTCTGGACTACGAAATTTTGACATAATTTCCCATAAATCCTCTTGCTGAGTGTAGAAAGATTTTGATCAGATCTTCAAATATTATGTATAGATCTCTCTTAAGTTCCTGGTATTTTTCCTGGAGTTGTTGGGCAGCAAACACAATATCAATAATTTCTTGGCCCTTTCTGAAACCACATTGGCTCTCAGATAGATAACTATCTTCCAAGTGAAAAAAGATTCCTATTAAGGAAGAAAGATCATCCTATTAAGGAGTATTATGACAAGAATTTTGCCAGTAATGGCTAAGAGAGAGTCACAGAACAATCATATGCCCTTTGTCTTTATAAAGATAAACAATGGAAGTTTCCCTGAAGTTTTGGGGGATAATCTTTCCATATAACCCAGAACATTTCAGTCAGCTTTTGTATGGACAATGGACCCCCCTGCCTTGTAAACTTCAAATGGAATAGAATCATAACTAAGTGCTTTGCCACACGAAGAGAACCTAATTACATTCAAAACCTCCTCTTCAGTTGGAACTTCAACTAGGGAAGGAATTGACTTCAACCTGAAATAAACAATTATTGTAGCATTGATTGATGACAGGTTGTTGGGAATACTATGGAAGTGTTCAGCCCACCTCTCTGGGATCATGTCCTTATTGTGAATCAATGTGATTCCATTAGCACCAAGTAGTTGATATATACCTTAGGTCTTTGCTTCATAAATAAAATTGAATTTTACCAGCCTTCTTAAGGAAATTCTGCATCTCTCTAAGATTCACTTGCACTTTACTTTTGATGGAATTAAATGTTGCCTTCTTAGAGATGAATGAACTCTCATCCTAACATATCCTGTGGAGTTCTCATTTTTTCATTTAGTAGCCTCTGGATTTCCTCACTATTTTTTATCAAACTAATCTTGATGTTTTCAAGTGTTTGGTCACAGATGAGCAAATGCAGTGTTCACACCAATTTTCTGAAAGCTGCCCGCTCCTTCTCTGCTCCACTACTGCCAGCTGTAGGTTGCATCAACTTTCTCTCCAAGTTAGCAACAACTGTTCCTTCTCAGAGAAGCACTCTAATCTGTTGACATTAATTCTTCTGGTAGTCTTTTTGTCATGGCCCCAATGCTTTTATTGAATACAAATACTTAGTTGGAGAGAATAAGTCTATAATCCGTCCAACACTCTGTGCCACACATTGCCTTTGTCTCATATTCTGTATGTCTTTTCTTATAATCACAGAATCTATTAAATGTCAATGTGAATTGGGAGGGTACATCCACAAATTTTTATTTTATTTATTGCAATGGAAGAAGTGTTGGTGATGAGACTTCAGATGCACAAGTCTTTAATAGTAAGTGACCAGTGCTGTTGTTTTCAATTCCATCCTTCCCCAGGACTTCCTGCCATGTCTAGTAGTCTGAACCTACTCTATGATTAAAGTCATCGAGATTAAAAGCCAAGAGTCCTGCACTTCTCTAAGATTTGCTTTTACTTAACTTTACTCCAGGTCTTCATAAACATGTTTCATTGACCTTATGAGATTTTGTCATTGTGGAAACATAGACACTGATGATAATAGTTTAGTGTTTTTCTTCAAGTGGCAATCACATTGTCATAAACCTCTCTTTCACTGCTTTTGCTAAGCATAGAAGCTTGTTGTCTAGATTAATTATGATAGAAAAATCTATACCAGTTTCATGATGTTCCTCTTTACTGTGAACTCTTCAGAAAAAAAATGTGTATCCAGCCCCAAGTTCATTAAAAAGGCCTTCATTTTCCAGTCTTGTTTCCCTCAGAGCTAATATTTGAATGTGATACCTGTTGAATTTTCTCACAAAAAGAACTTTCCATCTTTTGTATTTCTGTGCATGTGTGCACGTGTGCATGTGTGTGTGTGTGTGTGTGTGTGTGTGTGTGTTGACCACAAGGTGGTATTTCCTGTCATAGTAATCAGGCTAAGCAAAATTTTAGGTCACCTTTTCTAACCCTTTCCTCACACCTGGAGCTAATCAGTATAATCCTTAAAAGGATACTCAAACACAGAGTTCCACTATTACTTTTATGGAGGTGGTCTTGGCCACCTGTTTACAGGGTTATGACAACAGCTCTTAGTGTAACTGTATCTACTGCTTCATCACTTGCCTATTGACACAGACTTTGAAATAGGTAAATAAACATGGATGATGTTTTTTTGATTATGTATAAATTTTTTTTGAGTCAGACTTGGACAAAATAGATGACCTCACTTGCTTTTCCAGAGTTATCACTATCCAGTGGCAGGACAGAGCCAAGACAACTGGTAATGGCTGAAAATACAGTGAATGACCTTGGCATCTTTGTCTAACCAAGCCTGAAGCATTTCACAGTGCTTGCTTCAGTTGTCTTCAAGGCAATTGGAACAATGGTTTTCATCTTCCCATTCCAGTTGAGCAAGACCACATTTGCTTGGAGCAGACAATCGATTCACCAATGAATTTGAGACCCTCTGGTAACCCTGAACCTGGTTTAGCCTATTGGCCAAAATTGTTTACCAGGGTATAGCTCCTGTGCATGCTACAGCTTCTTTGAGCAATAGTAAGAGTTAGTGAATTAGTAGACACTAAATGTACAAAGCAGCCCTATAGAGGACTTGGCAGCCTTCACAACAGAGATACTAAAGATAGTCTATACCCCATATATACATATTATACTATGTGCATGACAAACACACACACAAAGACAGAGAAACACAGATACACATACACACAGATTTTTTTTTATTTATTTTTTTTTATTTTCAAAACATATGCAAGGGTAATTTTTCAACATTGACCTTTGCAAAACTTGTGTTCCAATTTCTTCCCCCTCCCGCACCTTTCCTCCCCTAGATGGCAAGTAATCCAATATATGTTAACTTTGGTAAAAATATGTGTTAAATATAATATACACATGCATATTTATACTATTATCTTGCTGTACAAGAAAAATCAGATGAAAAAGGAAAAACAATGGGAAAATATAAAATTCAAGCAAACCATAACAAAAAGAGTGAAAATGCTATGTTGCGATCCACACTCAGTTCCCACAGTCCTCTCTCTGGGTGTAGATGGCTCTCATCAACACAAGATCATTGGAACTGGCCTGAATCATCTCTCTGTTGAAAAAGAACCATGTCCAACAGAATTGATCGTCATATAATCTTGTAGTTGTCATGTACAATTACCTCATGGTTCTGTTTGTTTCACTTAGCATCAGTTCATATAAGTCTCTCCAAGCCTCTTTGAAATCATCAATAATATTCCATAACACTCAAATATCATAACTTATTCAGCCATTCTTTAACTGATGTATATCCACTCTGTTTCAAGTTTATTGCCACTACAAAAGGGCTGCCACAAACATTTTTGCACATGTGAGTCCCTTTCCCTCCTTTAAGATCTTTTTGGGATCTAAGCCCAGTAGAAACACTGCAGGGTCAAAGGGTATGTACAGTTTGATAGCTTTTTGGGCATAGTCCAAAGTGCTCTCCAGATTGCTTAATTAAGTTCACTATCCCACCAACAATTCATTAGTATCCTAGTTTTCTCACATCACCTCCAACATTTGTCTTTATCTTTTCCTGTCATTTTAGTAAATCTGAAAGACATGTAATGATACCTCAAAGTTGTCTTAATTTGCATTTCTCTGATTAATAGTGATTTAGAACATTTTTTCAAATGACTAGAAATGATTTCAATTTCTTCATCTGAAAATTGTCTGTTTATATCCTTTGAACATTTATCAATTTATCAATTGGAGAATGGCTTAAATTCTTATAAATTTGAGTGAATTCTCTCTATATTTTAGAAATGAGGATTTTATCATAACCTTTCAATGTAAAAATATTTTCCAAGTTTATTGCTTCCCTTCTAATGTTGTCGACATTAATTTTGTTTGTACAAAAACTTTTTTTAACTTAATATAATCTAAATTATCTATTTTGTGTTCAATAAAAAACTCCAGTTTTTCTGTGGTCACAGATTCCTTCCTTCTCAAAAGAGGTTAGAGATAAAATATCCTATATTTTTTCTAATTTGCTTATAATGTCACTATTTATGTCTAGGTCATGAATCCATTTTGACCTTATCTTGGTGTGTGGTGTTAGGTGAGGGTCACCTAGTTTCTGCCATAATAGTTTCAAATTTTCCCAGCAGCTTTCGTCAAATAGTGAGTTCTTATCCCCAAAGTTTTTGGGTTTGTCAAACACTAGATTTCTATAGTCATTGACTATTTTGTCCTGTAAATATTTTTCATTGATCACTGATATCCAGTACCAAATCATTTTGATGACCTCTGCTTTATAATATAGTTTTAGGTCCAGCACAGCTAGGCCACCTTCATTTGCATTTTTCATTAATTCCCTTGAAATTCTTCACCTTTTGTTCTTCCAGATGTACTTTGTTATTATTTTTTCTAGATCTGTAAAATAATTTCTTGGGAGTTTGATTGGTATGGTGCCAAATAAGTAGATTAATTTAGGTAGAGATTCTTTATTTTGTTAGAAAAATTGATTCTCTAAGACAGGAAAAAGCAGGATACTGGATAAAGTGTAATTGTACCAAATAAAAACAAAATTATAAATAAAAATCTACCTGAGGGGGGAAAAAACTTCTTCATTTATACTTTAGTAACTACCCTAAATTTCTTAATGCTCAGAGTAAATAAAGAATGGACTGATATAAAGAGATCTTCATGATGGGTAGTTTCAAGGGAAGTATGGAACAACTCTTTGTCAAGGACCTTGTATATCATAGCTAGTAATTGTTTGAATTAAATAACCTCTAAAATTATTTTTAATTCTACAATTCATTTATGATGAAAATCTGGTATGCAATGTTTGCTTAATATTTTAATGATATTTCAATATGGGAAAATGAGTCATAAAAAGGAAAAAAAATAGATGGGTTCTTAATATTTTCATTATGTGATAATTATTAATTCAACAAATGAGTATATATTAAGCATCTATATCAATCAATTTGCAAATTTACTTGAATACTTATTATGTGTAAGGTGCTATTAAGGAAATGTAAAGAGTAGTAATCAAATTATAGATTTAAAGCTGGAAGTGGTTTAGAAGTTTTCTGGTCTTCCCCATTGCTCCCCCACACATACACCATTTGATAGATAGGTAAACTGAAGCTAAATGGTGCAATGTGATGTCCATATTTGTAGATGTCACAAGTGTCATAAACAGACTTTGAATCAAAGCTTTCTGGACTTTAATCCTAGCATTTTATTTACTAAAGCACTCCACTTGAAAAAAGGAATCTAAAAATCAGAGTGTGACTTGACCATGTTCATAATAGTCAATCAACAAGGATGTTGAAAGCATCTACTGTGTACCAGGCAGTGTGAAAAGAGATTAGGATACAAAGAAAGGAAAAAATAAAAACAGAACCATCTTCAAGGAACTCACATTCTAATGGTTAGTTATTTAAGAAGCTCATATTCTGATGGGGGAGACAACATGCATAGAGAATCAGTGGCAGAGACAGTTCTTTAATTTAAGTTTTCTGGTCCTAAATCCAGTATTCTTGAGTAAGAATAGATACACTAATAATTCTTTGAATAAATGACTACTGGAAGGTCCAGATCATTTTATGTTATTTTCAAGTTCAGTATCAATTCATGATCTTTATTCCAAGGGTTTATCTGTGCACTTCATGGAAAAGGTATTTTAAAAAATGTTTTGATCATATTTTCCAGCTGAATATTCAATCATTATATAATACAAGGCCTCTACACTCAAACACACATACAAAAACACATTGTAAGACTTGTAATACTTAGGCTTTTGAATACCTGAAGAATTTCCATGTTCTATCTTTTCCTCTGTGAACACTACTGGGATCAAAGAAAGGTCCTGATCTATCACCACTATCTTCCAAATATCCCACATTATTTTATGTCTATTGATATTAAAGCCTGGTTGCATCCTCAATCTTACTGACTAGATGCAAATGCAATGTGTCCGTCTTCATTCATTTGCCTTACTTCTCAATTGTTTTCATACTTTTTTTTTTTGCTTTTTGCTGAGGCAATTGGGGTTAAGTGACTTGCCCAGGGTCACACAGCTAGGGAATGTTAAGTGTCTGAGACCAGATTTGAACTCAGGTCCTCCTGACTTCAGGGCTGGTGCTCTAACCACTGTTTTCATACTTCTTAAAGAAAACTGACTAGAACTTAAACTAAATTCTCCAGTAATCTAGAACCAAATATTCAAAAGTTGTCCTCAGATTAAATTCCTAAATTGCCTCCCATCTCCTTCTCTCTCTGTCTCTCTGATTCCATCTATCTCTCACTGTCTCTCTCTGTCTCTGTCTCTTTCTAACACACACACACACACACACACACACACACATACACACATGCAGATGCTGATTCACACCCAACTAACAAAAACCTGACTCACTGCAATGCTATTTTCACACAGTTAACTAATTATTTTTTATCTGCCCACACATTCCATCCTCCCCCCACTTATCTTTGCTCACAATACATTTAGTCAGAAACAACCAGCAGCCTACTTCAAATCATGCCTGCTCCACTAGTTGCTGGCATCAGAAGAATGTCCTTAATATAAAGAGTATTCTCTTCCCTATCCCTTAAAGGAATAAACATGCATTTAGAATCTGCTATGCGCCAGGCCATAAAAAGGTTTAGTGCTTTACAAATATTATTTTATTTGATCCTTATAACAACTCCTGAGGTAGGTGCTGTAATTTTCTCCTTTTAACAGTTGAGGAAACTGAAGAAATAGGGAGAAGATAGTCATGTTTTATTCCACCATAGTCAGTCAGTCTATAGAGTCAAAGTTATGTTTTGTTTTTGTTTTTTTTTTTTTTTTTTTTATTCAATAGTAATGCTTGGCTCTGAATTGGAGTATAAAAAATGATGAGTACCATAGAATTGATGTTTTGAATTGTGGCATTGAAGAAGACTGGAGAGTGCTTTAGACAGCAAGGGGATCAAATCAGTAAATATTTAAAAACATTAATTCGGGTTATACACTGGAAGGTCAAATACTGAAGCAGAAGTTAGAATTCTGTGTTCACATAATTAGCAGATAGGATTCATTGGAGAAACCCTTGACATTGGGAAAGATTGAAAATAAATGTAAAGGGGATGATACACAATTAGAAGAGATAGTGTTATGGAAACAAATAACATAAACTTGGACATACATCAAGAGAGAGTGGAAATTAGAAGGGTCCATGGAGTCCCAAAGAATTGGTTACAACTGAATGACTGAGCATCAACAACAACATGCACTGATTATGTGTCTGACACAGAGCTAACCAAGTGAAGACAAAAGCAAAACATAAGAGAAGAGAACAAGAATAATGACCAAAAAAATAAAAAAAAACAGTCCCCACCCTCAAGGAGCTCATAGTCTAATGAAAAAAAGAGGGGAAAATGTGCAAATAATTACATATAAATAAAATTTATAAAGCAAAATTGGGGATGGCCACAGAGAAAATGTGAGTGTAAGAAGGTTCAGGAATGATTTTTGGCAGCATACTGAACTTTCTCTAAAATATGAAAGAAATAAGGAGATAGAGATGAGAAGGTAGTTTTCTAGACATGTGGAGACAGATAGTGAAAATTCCTGGAGTCAGAAGATGGAACATCATGCTCCAGGAACAAAAAAGACTCTGGTATTGCCAGATGATAAAATATTTGGAAGAGAGCAAAGTATAAGAAGATTGGAAAGATAGAAAGGATCTAAGTTGTGAAGGACTTTAAAGATAAATTGATTATTTTATACTTGATCTTGAGAATAACAAGGAACCACTAGGCTTGATTGAATAGGAGAAGGAGGGAATGATATGACCAAAGCTGCATTTCTAAGGAAATCACTTTAATAATTTAGTGGAAAATTCACTGGATTGAGGAGAATCTTATAGCAAAGAGATTACCCAGCATAAATTGATGAGGGCTTGCCCATAGGTAATTATCATGGTCAAGGAAAGAGAAGGGGATGTGTACCAGAAATGTTAAGAAAGTAGACATAACAGAACTTGACATCTTATAAAAGTGAATTGAGGATGTGAGCTTGGGTAACTTGGAAGATAGTGGTACCTTCAACAATAGAATGGAAATCAGGAATGAAGAGGTGAAAGATAAATAATGAGTTCAATTTTGGATATGTTGACTTTGAAATATATGTGGAATGTCCAGTTTGAGATATGTAATAGGTCAAAATTTGAGACTGTAAGTCAGTAGAGAACCTCAGGCTAGACAAATAGAAAGATTAATTGAAACCATGGAAGCTGATGATCATGATCATCAATTGAAGAAAAGGTCCATAACAGAACTTTGAGTGATCCCCACAGTTAGACAGAAATCCAAGAAATGAGACAAAGAAAAAGTCAGAATTCTAGTAAGAAGAGAACTAGGAACTTTTTGTGTTATAAAACCTAAAGAGAAAATAGCTCAAGGAGAGTAATATGGTCAGCTTTATCAAAGACTACAAAGAAGTCAAGAAAAATAAAGACTGAAAAAGGGCAATAGATTTGGCAAATAAGAGATCATTAGATTCTGGGTTAGATTGTATTTGGAGTATCCATAATTTCTTCTATGTACTATATTTTTTAAAGAACACTGATTAATACAATGACATCTAGAGCAGGGAAATCAGGAAAGTAAAAGGCTTAATTATATGCTATATGAATATCACTTCAAGGAACTAGGGATGTTTAGACTAAAGAAGATAAAACAGGCACCATAATAGTTATATTCAAATACTTCAAGGATCTCAAACTGGAGACAAAATACACTTGTTTTCATTGATTGCAGGGATAAAAAGCAGTGGGAAGAATATGGAAAGAAGAAGTTTGGCTTTTTGGAGGCAGGGAGGAAAGGAAGAGAGGACTCCCTAACAACTAGAGGAATGCAAAAGAGAAAGAGACAATCTTAGAAGTTAGAGCCATACCCCCTGAGTTTTTCATGCATAGAATGGATAATCAGTGGTCAGGCATACTATTAAATAATGTCCATGTCCCTCTATCAATAAGATTGAAAATTTCAAGAATTATGTCCTAAATGCACTATATAGTTGGGATATCTTGGATAATAAATGTTTTTGAACTGTCTTTTCAATGAGACTAGTCTCCATAACAAAATGTTTCAAGCTCATTAGAACCTGAGAGAGCTTATACTCACCCACCATAGATTCAAAAAAGCAAGACTCACCCTCTTTCATTGATAAGATACCAGAGGAAAGCAATGGAGGAATTTCTTTAAATTGCTAAAATTTGATGTCAATAAAAAAGAAGAAAACCCTTTAAATATTCAATTTTGTTTATTTTAAAAGTACTAGTAGAAAACATTGTTGAACATAAAACTCTTGTAGTAGATAGATACCTATATCTGTTTATCTATATATCTATATCCATCCATCCATATATATATGTATATGTATATACATATATATATATATATATATATATATATATATATATATCATGAGAATTTTATGTTCACAGGAGTGTGTGTGTATATATTTAGGCTGGGAAAAATCAAAATTGAATTAAAATAAAAATCCCTCAATAACAGAAAAAAAAATATATATATATATTTCTTATTCTGAATGCTGAAGTAGCTCAGATTCATTTAGAGGGTAGAATTAAGTCCTTTCTCTGAAAGATCTGGCTAGCAGGAGGGAAGATTTGTGAAGCTTAATGATCTCACATGGCTGCTGATTAACTATTTTACAATATAACTGAAAAAAGAGAAGCAGAGAAAGAAAAACCAAATACAATCTGCCTTAGAGTTAACCAGCACCATCCATTAGATATGCACCTTATAAAACATTCATGAATAACAGTTCTGTCTGGTGAGCTTGCTTTCTTCCCTCTCCTACTGATGTTCCATACAAAGTATAGATTATTTTATTGTTATCTAGGAGAATCAGGAAATGATAATATCATCTACACAAATATAATTTAAATAGACACATCATTTTATGGGCAGAAGCTCTCTCAGAAGAGATAGAAAACAGAGGAAAAACCTGATTCCTTCAATAAGGTTGGACAAATGATAGAAAATTAAACCAAAAATGAGCTTTAGCATAAACTAAAAGTTAGTTGGAAACTGAAAAATATTAACAAGAAATAAGCTATTTCACAACTTCAGACAATTTTCGTGCTCTATGGCAATTAATGTCAGTTAGAAAGAAAAATAAATCCTAATGATTGGTTTAATGAATTGAGTAAAAGCATTATTTGCAGCTCAGAAATAATAATTCCAAGTTTACAAGTAATGTCTAAATAATGCAACCCAAACTGCATACATAATTCACAAAGTCCAGTTAAAACATAACCAATATTTCTAGTGATTCTGGTCAAGCAATTGCATTTCAAACTTTTTGGCTAGTATTCAACACTCCAAAGAGAAAGCCTTATCACTCCAAATAAAACACACACACACACACACACACACACACACACACAAAGGGAAAGAGATAGACAAAGAAAGAAAGAGACAAAGACAGAGAGAGACAGAAAGAGGCAGAGATAGAGAGGCAAACAGAGTGAGAGAGAGAGAGAGAGAGAGAGAGAGAGAGAGAGAGAGAGAGAGAGAGAGAGAAGAAGGGAGATAGAGAGAGAGAGAGAATGTTTCTATATCTTAATTTGGGAAACAGAAAGAATTCTAGGAACACATCAGAAGTAAATAACACCTATTTTTCATGCCATCCTGAATCTTTTTACATTCAATATTCTATCCTAGGCACCCATTGTTTTCATGCTTTCACCTGGATGACAACATGATATAGTGGAAAGTGAGTTAGATATGTAATCATGAGACATAAGGTCATATCAAGTGGACAAGATGACCTCAGGGCTCTTTCCATCTCTAGAGCTATAATTCTCCTATTATAGTATTTTGCTCTTGTCTCTTCTCTATCATCTCTACCAGTTCCATTCTTTGAGCCTCTTTCCTACTGAAATGTATATTTTTCTAAGTTTCATTCTCTTTCCACTAGTTATCAAGATGGAAAGAAAAATGAAAAATTAATTATAATAAAAACTGAGGATCTGTAAGGGATCTTTAAAATAATCAAATTTAAACATCTTATTTTTTCAGATGAAGAAAGTGAGGTTCATATTGAATGAAGGTATTTGGCCAAGGTCACAGAATGGATTGGTTACAGAATTACAACTCAAAAGAAGTTCTTTTCAGTTCTAAGCCAGTATTCTTTCCACTGTATTATGGGAATCTCCACTAAAATTTAATTGGTTATAAAATGCTATGTTATTTTCCTTTGCTATTTATATTTTAACTAAGAATTCCTGGAAATAATGTCAAAGTGTATAATTTTTTAATAGTGAAGGGAGTTGAAATATTGTGTTTTAAAGATTACTGGAATCATAGGCCTATTCGTTAATTGTATGATTGTGAGCAAGTAACAAACTTTGTATCTATCCTTTACGTTCATTTGTCAGAAGAGAGCAATTTTAGAAATTTCTCTCTGGTAGCAAGAAATATTTTTGGACAATGGGTATTTTGCCAAGTCATTCACATCAATCATAGATGCAATATATTATATTTACATATGTAAAATAATGTGAACCAAGATGCCCTGCCTCCTTCCAGCTGGTCTTATGTGTTAACTCAATTCTTAGGATCTATGATGATGAATCTTTTGGCCACTTTGCTTATCTACATATGACTCAGTGAAAGACTAAGGAGATTTGGGCAAAACAAAGATGTCTTCCTATTGGTCACTGAGCAGGAAGAAATGATTTAGTGGATTTTTTAAAAAGTCAATCTTCATGTTGCTCTTCTACATTTGTCTCCTTATATGGCAAGTGAAACTTCCATAAAGGCTCAAGAGAGAGTCTAAACATTTTCCTACTAAATAAGAAATATTGAAATGCAAATATATGATACCTAAAGCATATGTTCTACCTAGGCAAGCTTGAGCCTAAGTTTGGGGATAGTTATTTTTGTATTTATTCATTCTCTTCATTATATACTATGATATAAACTTGAGATGGGCATATCCACTCTTGCATACTATCTTATGAGTGCAAGAAGTTTAAAGATGTTCAGTTATTCATCCTTTAATCATCTAAATCATCCCTATTTCATTATTCATCATTTCCATTGTCCAGCACCCAAACAAATATTAGAGATTGAAATAGATAAGAAGAGACTGGTATAGGTAGTGAGCTAATATTTTCCATTTAATTAATCAATTCATTAACTCTTTTCAGTGGGCAACATATATTGGTAATGAATATCAAGTTAAAAAAGCCTTGAGATGCTGTGTGAAGTGTACAAAAGCAGGAGAATATTGTACCTAGTAATGGTGATATTGTGCAATGATGAACTTTAGAATTAGCTCTTTTTAGCAATGCAATGACCCAAGACAGTTCCAAAAGACTAATTATGGAAAATACTATCCATATCTAGAGAAAGAATTATGAAGTCTGAATACAGATAAAAACATATTATTTTCACTTTATGTTTTTTTTTCATTTCTGTGCTTTTTCCCTTTTGTTCTGATTCTTCTTTCACAACATGATAGGAGTGGAAATTGCACATGTTTAATCTACATTATATTGCTTGCTGTCTTGGGTAAAGAGAAGGGGATGGAGAGAAAAAATAAATGGAAATCATCTTCTAAATGTAAATGTTGAAAACTTAATATGAGAAAATAAAAATGTTCAAAGAACTTTGAGTTTATGCTCAGTGAAAAACTGTGTCTGTTGTGTAAGGACCAAAGATTTTGAGCATAGACAGACACATTCAGCACAAGAATAATTGCCTTATTATAAGTAATTATTTTGACCACTGTGACTTATGAAATAAATGGAAAATGTGAAATATCCCTCATTATTGTTTAGTTTGTATCTACATAAATAGGGTCAGAAGCAAAATCATCAAAATAGGGACATGTATAGATGAGAAACATACAGTTCCTCTTTAAACAGTATGCAAACATTAGTTTAATTATTCATATGCTGTTTGATTTTTATCATTTGACCAATAAGTAAATACACTACTGAAAGAATTGAGGTACAGGGATGGTTACACTGAAAAATATAAAACCATAGAAGATAAGGAGTTTCATTAAAAAAAAAAAAGCATGAATCATCCCTTGTCCTTAAAAAGACTAATAAAAAAATAGAGTTCCTGACATTAGCTTCATTATTTAAAAAAAGTAACAGAACAAAATAAACAAGCAAAATAACAACAGTATTTCACAGAACTATATATTCTAAATGTTGGTTATAACCTTAAAAGGCATTTTGTCTGACTTTTATCATAATAGGTATCTTCTTGACCACATCCCAACATATGGTAATTCACAAGATCTCATGAATTCTTATAGAAAATGGGAACTCACAACTTCTCAAGGAATATTACTTGATAGTCCTAATTAAGAGATTTTTGTTCTTCACATATATAACCCCTTACATCTAGCTGAGATTTCCTTGATGCAGTTTCTATTTCATCTTCCTTATTCTATGGATTGGAGGTAAACTGATTATGGATATTAAATTCCTTAGGATATGTATTACGGCAATTCTTCAAGATAAACATTTAAATTTTCTTTAACATCCATACTTGACATATTTTTAAATAATAGTTTTTATTTTTCCAAACATATGAAAAGATAGTTTTCAATATTCACCTTGCAAAATCTTGTATTTTTCCCTCTCTTTTCACTTGCCCCATCATAAACAAGAACCAATACAAGTTAAATTCTTTTAAATTGCAATGCTTTTAAAAATATTTCCATATTCATCATGCTGAACAAGAAAAATCAGATCAAGTTTCCGGGGGGCGGAGCCAAGATGGCGGAGTGAAAACGTCACTCTCTGGGTCCTCCTCCGATCTTGTCTCAAATCAACAATAAAATAAGCCTCTGAACTGATCTTCAAGTCAATGACTCCAGAAATATTTGGACACCGCTTGCAGATATCACTGAAGAACTTGATATCAGGTCTGTTTAACTCTGGCAGAGGCATAAACAGTTTACTTGGTGCAACCCGGAAGTGAGGGTGGGACTCAGCTCAGTGTGGCAGAAACTCCAAACTCCAAACTCCAAACACTTGGAGTATATCTGAGGCACTCGGGACACTCTGCCCTGATTGGGGGCAGGTGTTCTAGCAGATTTGCCTTTTTTAAGGACTAATTCCGGCAAAAAAGACCTAGCCTTCACCAGCCCAGCACCTTAAGTTAATTAACTGAATTGCCTCAGGGCAAACTACCGCAGCTGTGGCTTCTTTAGCCTTAGACAGACCCCCACACTGTCTAAAAAAAATGAAAAAGCAAAAGAGAGCTCTCACCATAGATAGCTTCTATCGAGAGAAAGAAGGGCAGACCCAAGATCCTAAGGTTCCTTTAGAAAAAACTCCAAAGGTTCCTTCCAAGGACCATGACTGGTCCCCTTTTCAAAAGGCCTTTCTGGAAGATTGCATAAAGAATTTCAAAATAGAGCTGGAGGATAAATGGGAAAATAAACTGAAATCAGTGCAAGAAGGATATAATATCTTGCAAGAAGGATATAATGCCCTGCAAAAAAAGATATGAAAAAGACACCAATTTATTGAAAAACAAAATTGGTGAATTGGAAATAGACAATAATTCACTGAAAAATAAAATTAGTGAAGTGGAAAAAGAGTGCAATAAACGAAAAAATTCAATTAGCCAGTTACAAAAGGAGCTAAAAAAGGTAACTGAAGAAAACACTTTAAAAATAAGAATTGAACAAATGCAAGTGAATGACTCAATAAGAATTCAAGAATCAGTCAAACAAAAACAAAAAAATGAAAAAAAAATAGAAGAAAATATGAAATATCTCCTAAGAAAAACAACTGACTTGGAAAATAGATCTAGGAGAGACAATCTAAGGATTATTGGACTTCCTGAAAGCCATGATGAAAAAAGAATCTAAACACTATCTTCCAGGAAATCCTGAAAGAAAATGGCCTTGAGGTTGTAGAATCAGAAGGCAAAATCACCATTGAAAGAATTCACCGATCACCTCCT
>JAJPUD010010203.1:0-24142 GCA_023553655.1 Myrmecobius fasciatus | reverse complement strand
TTGGCCAACTTTATGCCAGTAAGTTTGATAATCTAAATGAAATGGAGGAATATCTACAAAAATATAGATTGCCCAGGTTAATAGAAGAGGATATAAATTATTTAAATAGCCCCATATTAGAAAAAGAAATAGAACAAGCTATTAACCAACTCCCTAAGAAAAAATCTCCAGTGCCAGATGGATTTACATGTGAATTCTAAGAAACATTCAAAGAACAATTAATTCCAATATTATACAAACTATTTGAGAAAATACGGACAGAAGGAATACTGCCAAATTCCTTCTATGAGACCGATATGGTGCTGATAGCTAAACCAGGTAGGGTGAAAACAGAGAAAGAAAACTATAGACCAATTTCCCTAATGCATATTGATGCAAAAATTTTAAATAAGATATTAGCAATGAGATTACAGAAAGTCATCCCCAGGATAGTACACTATGACCAAGTAGGATTTATACCAGGGATGCAGGGCTGGTTTAATATTAGGAAAACTATCAGCATAATTAATTATATTAATAACCAAACTAACAAATACCATATGATTATCTCAATAGATGCAGAAAAAGTATTTGATAAAATCCAACACCCCTTCCTATTAAAAACACTAGAGAGTATAGAAATAAATGGGCTTTTCCTTAAAATGATTAGTAGCATCTACTTAAACTCATCAGCAACCATCATATGTAATGGAGACAAACTAGAACCATTCCCAAAAAGATCAGGACTGAAACAAGGCTGCCCACTGTCACCATTATTATTGAATATCGTCTTAGAAATGTTAGCCTTGGCAGTAAGCAAAGAAAAAGAGATTAAAGGAATTAGAGTAGGTAATGAGGAAACCAAATTATCACTCTTTGCAGATGACATGATGGTATACTTAGAGAACCCTAGAGACTCAACTAAAAAACTACGAGAAATAATTCACAACTTTAGCACAGTTGCAGGATTCAAAATTAATACACATAAATCATCAGCATTTCTATATATTATCAACAAAGTTCAGCAGCAGGAGATACAAAAAGAAATTCCATTCCGAATAACAGATGATAGTATAAAGTATTTGGGAATCTATCTGCCAAGGAAAAGTCAGAAACTACACGAACTCAACTACAAAACATTTCCCACACAAATAAGATCAGACCTAATAAATTGGAAAAAAAATTAAGTGCTCATGGGTAGGTAGAGTGAATATAATAAAAATGACAATACTACCCAAACTAATCTGCTTATTTAGCGCCATACCAATCAAACACCCAAGAAATTATTTTACAGATCTAGAGAAAAATAGTAGCAAAGTTCATTTGGAAGAACAAAAGATCAAGAATTTCAAGGTAATTAATGAAAAAAAGGCCAATAAAGGTGGCCTTGATGTACCAGATCTAAAACTATATTATAAAACAGTGGTCATCAAACCATTTGATACTGGTGAGAAACAGAGCAGTTGATCAGTGGCATATGATAGGATATCAGGACAATCTAGGCAATAACTTTAGCAATTTATTGTTTGATAAACCCAAAGACCCCAGCTTATGGAATAAGTACTCAGTATTTGGCAAAAATTGCTAGGGAAATTGGAAACTAGTGTGGAAAAAATTAGGGCTTGACCCACACCTAACACCACATACCAAGATAAAGATATAAATGGGTTCATGATCTAGACATAAAGATTGATGTTGTAAGCAAATTAGAGGAATATAGTATAGTTTACCTCTGAGACCTGTGGAGATGGAATAAATTTATGTCCAAAAAAGATCTAGAACTCTTAATTGAACACCAGATAGATAATTTTGATTATATTAAGTTAAAAAGTTTCTGTACAAATAAAACTAATGCAGACAAGATTAGGAGGGAAATCATCTTTACATTTAAGGGTTCTGATAAAGGTCTCATTTGTAAAATATATAGAGAATTGTCTGATACATATAAGAATTCAAGCTACTCTTCAATAGATAAGTCATCAAGGGATATGAACAGACAATTTTCAGATGATGAAATTAAAACCATCTCTAGTCATATGAAAAGTTGCTCCAAATCACTATTGATCAGAGAAATGCAAATTAAGACAACTCTGAGGTACCAGTACACACCTGTCAGATTGGCTAAAATGACAGGAAAAGATAATGATGAATGTTGGAGGGGATGTGGGAAAGCTGGGATACCAATACATTGTTGGTGGAACTGTGAACGGATCCAACCATTCTGGAGAGTAATTTGGAGCTATGCTCAAAAAGTTATCAAACTGTGCATATCCTTTGACCCAGCAGGTTTGTATTGGGTCTATATCCCAAAGAAATCATAAAAAAAAGAAAAGGACCCCCCATGTGCAAGAATGTTTGTGGCAGCTCTTTTTCTAGTGGCTAGAAACTGGAAACTTAATGGATGCCCATCAATTAGAGAGTGGCTGAATAAATTATGGTATATGAATGTTATGGAAGATTATTGCTCTGTAAGAAACGACAAGCAGGAAGATTTCAGAAAGGGCTGGAGAGACTTGCATGATCTGATGCTGAGTGAAACGAGCAGAACCAGGAGATCTTTATACACAGAAACAACAATATTACATGATGATCAACTCTGATGGACATGGCTCTCTGCAACAAAGAGTTGTCTCAAATCAGTTCCAATTGTCCAGTGAAAAAAACCATATACACCCAGAGAGAGGCATATGAAATGTGGACCACAACATAACATTTTCATGCTCTCTATTGAGGTTTGCTTGCATTGTGTTTCCTTTCTCTGATTTTCTTTTCTTTTTTCTTGTAGATAGAATTTTTCTTGCACAACTTATCAAGTATTTTATCATTATTAACATGTAGTGGACTTCCTGCCATCTAGAGGAATGGAGGGGACTGGGACTAAAATTTGTAATGGAAAGCTTTGTAAAGATCAATGCTGAGGAACTACCCATACATATGTTATACGAATAAAAAGCTTTAATAAAAAAAAGGAAAAAAAAATCAGATCAAAGGGGAAAAACAAAAAAGAAAAAAACAAGCAAACAAGCAACAACAATAGCAAAAAGGTGAAAATATTCTGTTTTGATCTACATTTAGTCTTCATAATTGTCTCTCTAAATGCAAATGGCTCTTTCCATCACAAGTCTATTGGAATTGTATGACATGATTTTTAAAAATTGCTTTCCTGATTGTTATCCCCTAAATTTCCTGTATTTGTCAATGTCCTTCATAGGATAAATTCTGAATCATCTCATTTTATAATCTTCATCACTGGGCATAGGAAACTGAAAAGAATAAAGATGATTTCTGTTAATGTGCCAATATTGTGGTAGAAGATGAAAAATAATGAAAACTTATTATAATAAACTAAGTCAATGTATACTTGTCACTTGCTAAAGTCAATGATAAGATAGACAAAAAGAAAAATGTTTAAAACTTCATCAGAAATAATTTGGAAATAGAGAGGTAGAGGGCAATAACCCATGTAAGAGTGGCATTGATTGTTTTGTCACCCTACTCCATTCAAAGTAAGTGACAGTGTGCTTAACCAATCTCAGATATTGACGAATCTAAAAAGAGAACATCAACATCTTTGAAAATCATTAGGTGAAGAGTCAAGGAAGTGTCTCTCTCTGTCCACACAGACTCATACACACACACACACACACACACACACACACACACACACACACACACACACACAAACACACACACATTCATCCTTGTTTTCAAAGAGAACTAATGGTATCATGGGATGATAACTTGTGTGTCGATTGGATTTAAATGAGGCAGAATCAACCTTACTCTCTTTTCCTGAGCTATCAAAGTCCAATGACAGAAAAAATATCAGGATGACTGGTGATGGCCCAGGAAGCAGAGGATAACTGTGACATCTTTAATGTCTAACCAAGTTCTATTCATTTCACAGTGCCTTCTCCAGCTTTCTTTATGACTTTTGGAACAAATTGTTCTCATTTGCCCATTCCAGTGGGGGGAAATTTTCACACACTTAGGGTAGATAACTGCAACTCACTGGCATGTTTGAGGACTACCTGTGATCTTCTACACAGTTTAGCTTATTGGCCAAAACAATTTATTAGAGTGTGGCTGCTGTGTATACTTCAATTTCCTGGTACCATACATGAGAGTTGAATGAATCAGGTAGATACCAAAGGTGGATGAGCAGGTCTAAAGAGAGCTCAAAGCCCTCATATCAAAGGTACTAGTCTTGTATGAGCACTTGTATACCCCAAAATAATTTTAAATATTTGAACCAAGATTTTCATGACTTCAAACACAGGGCTCTATCCACTATGTTACATGGCCCCTTATAAGTATATTTTAGAATTAGAAAGGCCCTAAGAGAGTACAATCCAACCCTCATTTAAAGATAAATAAATTTTGGCTAGGATGTTATGATTTGACCAACTTAATAGTCAAAAAATGGCAGAGCCAGGATTCTAATATAAGTTTAGTGCTCTGTCCATTACACAATGTTGTCTTAAACTGAAAACTTAATTCCATATTACCTTCTATTGCTCATTACTCTTTTGAATATACTTTTTTTTTAAAAAAAAATTCTTCCTAACTGTAACATCCTTCAAAAACCATGTTATCTTTTGTCCATTCTTAATACCAATTCAACAGTATTAGGGCAAAGCGGCCTTCCTCCTTCCTTCTTAGAATTTAGAAGCAATACATATACATACACACATACAGTATGTAGAGGATGTTATATTGCTGACAGTCTTTTTCTATTGGCTTAAAACCCAACTTGAAAAAATACTTGCTTCAGCAATCCTAGAAATAGTTTTCTCTTAATAAAGTAAATAATATTGTAGATATAATACATAGAAATACATATAAATTTCTAGTAAACTTCATTTTAAGATATTTTACATTTTTAAAGCTTTTAAAATTTTAATGTGACCATCTAGTTTGTTAACTATCACCTCTTGCTTTGTTTTATCTGCAAACTTTTCCATTTAAATAAAAATACTATCAAATGTTATGGGATGTAAATATTTATGTATCTACATTGACTATGCTGTTGTTCTTAGCTATCTAGCAATTCATAAATTTGAAAGCATTTTGTAGAGATAAAAATAGATCTTAAAATATTTTTTAAAAATTCGGTGCATTAATGAAAGCTTAGATTTCTCCTATTGGAACTACTCAAAAAATTTTGAGTTAATTATATGAGAAATATGTTCCAAGTGGATGAGGAATTATGATATATTTTCTAGATTTTTTTATAAAAGCATCAATCTTGTCAGTATTAGAGAAAAACATTGCAAGAAGTAGGAAATAAAGAGAAAGCAGTCAAGCTAAACTTCCTGAGAAGTCATTAAGAAAGAAGAGCATTTTGTTCCTGCCTTGTTTCTTTCCCTCCCTCATCCATAGATACACTGGTCAAAAAAAGGACCTTGGAAAATTCCAAAGAATCTTCAGGGTATTGGACTTTCCACCTTCACTCAGTTATCTAGCAGAATTCCAAAATCAGATAACAGTAGTGTCTTTCTCACAGGATAAATAAATACAGACTGGGCAAACACTCATCATGTTTAAGGTGAACTTTTTGAACCCTCAAGAAGCAGGAAAAGAACTTCTAACCACAATGCGCTGTGAGTTACAATTTAGACAAATGTTCTTTAAACTTGATACTATTTTCCCCACAGATTGTGTATATATTTGTGACATAGACTTTTGGAAGATACTTTCTATCAACTTACTATGACACTTTAATAAATATTTCTTTTCTAATATATATAAAACTTTCTGAATAGAATATTTCTTTAATAAAAATCTTAATAAACATAGTTTTCTAAGTTAAATAATTCATAATCATGACAATCATGATAATATTAGGAGGAAGCAATGATTATTGACATTAATCAATGACATTTGAGTATCACTTAGATTCTTCAGGGGTTAACTCGAGAATTAGGAATTTTATTGGAGGATATAAAACTTATTGTTAGTTATACTTTGGGAAAAGTTACCTAAAGCTTATTTAAAGTCTCAAATCTTTATATCATAGTTTCTTCAAATAGAAAATAATAGAAATGGTGAATTCCAAATTACCACCAAAAGAGTCATTGTATCTTAACATGAAATTATTATTCCCTAACAATGAAACAATGTCAAAATAATGTCAAAATTAACTGTCTGCCTATAGTTATAGTATCAATTTATTACAGCAAATGTCAAAATGAGCTATAGAAGAATACATAAAGTTGAGAAGACAATGCAGTCAATTGGAAAAGTCTAATTTTAATCTGTTTTGAATAAGCAGTATATAATTAAAATGAAACAGAAATAAGAATTTTTACATTGATAATAAATATAAACATCATTTCGAAAAACTTATTGAACCAAATCAAATCAATTTGGTGAATCCAAAAAGAACTGGAATTCAACAAGCAAAAACAATCATCTTGCGAAACAAACAGACATTGTTGCCAGAGATAATATAAATTTAGTATTATGGTTTATTTACACAATATAATATGTAATCATAATGGAAGACTAAGAAAAGTATAATTTTGCAAAATAATAAAAAAATTGAGGGGAAAACCATTCTATAATAAGAATGTATAAGATGACATTTTTAAGTATCAAATCATTCTGAAAATATCAGTGAATGATGGTAGGAAGCAGAACAAATCATATGTCTGAAATGAAATAGATTTTTTTTCTACCTTACAGAATAGGAAATGGCTTATATACATTATTTGATCTGATGCTCACAGCAGCCATGTGAGTTAAGTGCTACATTTATTGACCTCATTTTACAGATAAGAAACTGAAGTTAAGAAAATTAAGGGACTTACTCATGGTCATATAATTACTATCTTTGATAGCTTTTAAGCATAGGCCTTTCTGACCTCAACCACACCACCATACTCACAACATTATTCCCACAAAATGTGATGGCAATAAATTAATTGAGAAAAAGGAGAGAAAGAAGCTAAAACTGATCTCAAACATAGGGGAAAAATGTTTTTAGAGTTCATACAATTTTGAAGGTAGTTAATGACTGACTTTCTAAATAGTTCCAGTAAGAAAAATTCTTAAGGCACTAAAGACAAAAAAGCTCCAGATGAAGCCTCAATTGTTCTCCATCTCTAAGACTCTTTTGGAAGAATTCAAAAAGGTTCTTTAAAAAAAAGATAGAATAAAAATGGGAAAAGGAAATGAGAGCTCTGGAAAAGGAAAACAAGAAATTGTCTAACAAGAATCACTTCTTAATAGTTTTGGCAAAATGGAAAAAGAAAATAACTCGCTGAAAAACAAAATTCCTGAAATAGAAAAAAACAAATCCAATTAAGAAAACAACTCATTCAATTTCAATTTGGCCAAATGCAAAAGGAGATAAAAATTTAAGTGAAGAAAATAATTCACTAAAAATTAGAATTAAACATATGGAAGCTAATTATTCATTGAGACATTGAGAATCAGTCAAACAAACCAAAACAAAATGAAAAAAAATAGAAGAAAATGTAAAATATCTCATCAACAAAACAACTGACCTGGAAAATAGATCGAAGAGAGAGAGTTTAAAAATTTTTGACTCCCTGAAAAACAAAATAAATAAAGAGTCTAGACAACATATAAACATTGAAATAATCCATTGTTCACAAAAAATGAAAACTCCAAGAAATATTGTAACTAAATTCCAGAATTATTGGATTGAGGGACTGTATAAGAGTTGGGCAGATTGAGGGAGATTGTTGTCAGAAGCAAAACATTGGTGAGGAGGGAAAGGGAGAAAGAGAAAAATATAACAAGGAAAATAAGGTAGAAGGAAATAAAGCATTAAAAATTTTATCTGTGATTGTGAATGAAATGAACTTTCCCATAAAACAGACATGGATAGCAGACTGGATTAAAAGTCAGAATCTTACAATATGTTATATTCAAGAAATAAATTTAAATCAGAGCAATACCTTCAGAGTAAAGGCAAAAGGCTAGAGCAGAATCTGTTATGCTTCAGCTGAATAAAAAAAAAAAAAAGCAGGGGTAGAGATACTGATTTCAGATAAAGCAAAGATTAAAATAGATCTTATTAGGAAAAATAAGGAAGGAAAGCACATCTTGACAAAGTACATCTTAAACAATGAAGTAGTAATAATACTAAATGTGCATGCACCAAATGGTAGAGCAGGCAAATTCTAGAGAGGTTTTTAAGCTAGTTACAGGAAGAAATACACAGCAAGATTATAGAAGTGGGGTACCTTTAATCCTGGGGGACCTTCCCCTCACAGAATTAGACAAATCTAACCACAAAATAAGAAAGAAAAAAATTAGGAAGGTTAATAGATTCCTAGGAAAACTTATATATGATAGACCTCTGGAGAAAATTGATAGGGACAGAAAGAAATACTCCTTTTTCTCAGCAATGCATCACAAAAATTGGCCATGCCTTAGGGCATAAAACCTCACAATACAATGCAGAAAGATAGAAATATTATATGCTTCCTTTTCAGACCACAATGCAATAAAATTATATTCAATAAAGGGGCAGGGGAAGATGGATAAAACAAATTGGAAATTAAATAATATAATTCTTAAAAATGAGTGAGTCAAAAGACAAATCACAGAAACAATTCAAAATTTCATTGAAGAAAATGGCAATAATGCTACAATATATGAAATTCTATGAGTTTCACTCAAAGCAGTTAATGAGAAAAATTTTATATCTTTAAATAGCTACCTGAATAAAGTAGATAAAGAGATAAATGAATTGTGCATGCAACTAAAAAGCTAGGAAAAGTATAAATTAAAAACTCCAAATTAATTACCAAATAAGAAATTTTGAAACTCAAATGAGAGATTAGTAAAATTGAAAGTGTCAACTTTTGAACTAGTAAATAAAAGTAAGAGTTGGTTTTATGGGAAAAAAACATCAAAATAGATAAAGTTTTGGTTAATTTAATCAGAAAAAAGAAACAAAAATCCATATTGCCAGCATTAAAAAAGAAAAGAGTGAACTTACCACCAAGAAAAAAAAAATAAAGAAAAAATTAGGAGCTATTTTGCCCAATCGTATACCAGCAAGTCTGACAATCTAACTGAAGTGGATAAATACGTACAAAAATATAAATTGCCCAGATTAATAGAAGAAAAATTACTTAAATAGTCCCACTTTAAGAAAAGATATTGAAGAAGCCATTAATGAACTCTTTAAGGAAATAAAAATATCCAGGAGCAAATGGATTAATAAGTAAATTCTACCAAACATTTAAAGATCAATTAATTCCAATACTATGTAAATTATTTGGAAAAATATTTCAAAAAGGAGTCTTCCAAATTGCTTCTATGACACAACAATGGTACTGATAAAACCTGAATAAGCTAAACAGAGAAAGAAAATTATAGGCAAATTTCCCTAATGAATATTGATGCAAAATTTTAAAATAAAATATTAGCAAAGAGATTACAGCAACTTTTTAGCAAGGTAATACACTATGACCAAGTGGGATTTATACCAGGAATGCTGGGGAAACTATCAGGAAAACTATTACCATAATTGACCATATTAATAACAAAACCAACAGAAATCATATCTTAATCTCAAGAGATGCAAAAAAAATTTTTTTTGACAAAATACAGCATCCATTCCTATCAAATACACTAAAGACCAAAGGGATAAAAGGATCTTTCCTTAAGGCAAAAAGCAGTATCTATTTAAATAAACAGCAAATATTTTTTGTAAAAGAGAAAAACTGCATGCATTTCCAGTAAAATCAAGAGTAAAACAAGGATGCCCATTATCACCACTATTATCCATCATTGCCTAGAAATATTGGCTTTAGCAACAAGAAAGAAAAAAGAAATTAAAGGAATTAGAATAGAAAATGATGAAATTAAATTATCACTCTTTGAAAATGATATGATGCTATACTTAGAGAATCCTAGAAAATCATTCAAAAACCTACTGGAAAGAATAAACACCTTTAGCTAATTTGCAGGAAATAAAATAATCCCCCCAAAATCATCACAATTTCTAGATATTTCTGACAAAGCCCATAAGCAACAGATAGAAAGAGAAATTCCATTTAAAGTTACTGTGGACAAAATAAAATCCTTGAGGGTCTAACTGTCAAGATAAATCCAAGAACCACATGAACACAGTTATAAAAAACATCACTCAAATAAAGTCAGATCTAAACAAATGGAAAAAAATATCAATTGCTCATAGGTAAGCCAAGTTATTATAAATAAAAATGATTTTGCTTAAATTGATCTATTTTCCAGTGCCATTCCAATCAAACTTCCAAAAAATATATTTTATAGAACTAGAAAAAAATAATAAAATTCATTTGGAAAAACAAAAGGTCAAGAATACAAGGGAATTAATGGGAAAAAATATAAGGGATAATGTAGGAAATTAGGAAAGCTATATTATAAAGCAGCAGCCATCAAAGCAATTTGGTACTGTCCAAGAAATAGAATGATAGATCAATGAAATAGATTAAACAGGACACAATATTTAAGACCTATAATAATTCATTATTTGATAAGTCCCCAAACTCAACCTTCTGAAATAAGAACTCAATATTTGACAAAAATTGCTAGGAAAGCTAGAAAATAATGTCAGAAACTCAGCATAGATCTACATCTCACATCCCATACCAAAATAAAGTCAAAATGGGTACATGATTTGGACATAAAGAATGAAACTATAAACAAATTAGAAGAACAAGGGATAATTTACCTGTCAGTTCTTTGGAGAAGGGAGCAATTTATGACAAAAGCAGAACTAGAGAACATTATAAAAAGCAAAATGGACAACTTTGATTACATTAAATTAAAAAGTTTTTGCACCAACAGAAACAAAATTAAAAGGGAAGTGCAAAGTTGGAAAAATGATCTTCACATATGACCAATGTTTCTGATAAAAGTCTTATTTCTAAAATATATAAAGAACAACATCAAATTTATAAGAAAACAAGTTATTCCCCAAGCTATTAAGGTAAATGGTCAAAGGATATGAACAGATAATTTTCAGATGATAAAATTAAAGCCATATAAAGTTATGTGAAAAAAATTTTCTAAATCACTATTGATTAGAGAAATGCAAATTAATACAACTCTGAGGTATCATATCACACCTCACAGATTGGCTAAGATGACAGGAAAAGATCATTATAAATATTAGAGGAGATGGGGGAAAACTGGGACACCAATGCATTTTTGGTGAAGTTGTGGAATCATCCAAACTTTCTTGAGAGGAATTTGAAACTGTACCCAAAGGGTTATAAAACTGTTCATATCTTGACCCAGCAGTGCCATTACTGTGTCTGTATCCCAAGGACATCTTAAAGGAAGGAAAAGGACCCACATATGCAAAAATGTTTGTAACAGCTCTTTTTGTGTTGGCAAAGAATTGGAAAATGAGTAGATGCCTATCAATTAGGGAATGCTGAGCAAGTTGTAGCATATGAAGGTAATAGGATATTATCATTCTGCAAAAAATGATTTCAGAAAGTCCTGGAAAGATTTACATGAATTGATACTGAGTAAAACAAAGAGAACCAGAAATACATTGATCACAATAACAACAAGAATGTCCAATAAACAACTATGAAAGCCTTGCTTTTTTTTCAGTGGTTCAGTGATTCAAAGCAATCCCAATGGACTTTGGACAGAAAATGACATCTGCATGCAGAAAAAGAACTATGGAGACTGAATGTAAATAAATACATGGCTATGCTCACTCCTTTTTTCTGTTTATTATTGCTCCGTGGTTTTTTCCTTTTGCACATATTTTTTCTCTCCTAACAAGATTCATAAAGTAATGTGTATTAAAAATAAATAAATTTAATAGGGAAAAAAACAAACAGCACACAACATTGATCACCTAAATATTAATGTTGGAAAAAAAAAAAACAACTATCATCCCTTACCTTTTAGATTGCTTATACTTTATGTTCATTGCTGGGTTATTGATTTGTTTGAAACTCAATTTAAATTAAATGATGGGTTTTTATTTTTAAAATGTAAAGTGGCATTTATTTTTTTTTTAAATTTTGCTTCTCCTAACATATTTTCATAATATTCAGTGTCTTCTACTAAAATTGAAACCTTAATTTTTAACATGTTGTTTCCAAGTAAAAATAAATGACATATTCCTGACTCAACTAACTGTTTATTGATGCTAGAGGCTCTATTATTAAAACTAACCTACCAAGAAGCCTAACCTTTTCCTCAGTTTTATAGCTTTTGTCTTAGTATGAGCTTTAAAATTTTATAGCAGGCAGAATTTTAGGACTCCTTAAGTATTCCTCTTTGTCTTTAAGTAAAGATAACAAGCTTCATTTTTAAGACAAATAAAGTAATGGATGGCAAATCATAATGGATAATAAATAAAAACAAGTAAAAAAAAACACCTAAATAAATAAATAATGAATAACATGCAAATGAATTTCCCATGATTAAATTTCACTGAACTAACCCATAGTTAAATAGCAACAGTTTGAATGACAAGGCCTAAACTGTGATCAAGGCTCTGACATGAACTGGAATATAAAATTTGAGGGCTGGCAGGGGTTTTAGAGATAGACATTAACAATCCCTTTATTCCATCAGAATAAAGATCAGAAAGTATTAGTGCTACTTCCTCACTTTTTGTTTAGTTGTGGCTTAGTTTAATTGTTCATAAATTGTTATTTTTCAGAAATTTTGTTAATCAAATATTCACAAATATAAAACTTGAAGCAGCCTCAAAACCATTTAATTCACATATATATATTATACCACAAGCTATTAATGAACATTACACATGGCCCATAATTTGTGAGATATTGTAGAACTTGCAAACAAGGGAATCAAAATGGTTGTTTCAAATTCCATTGTGCAATAATTTTTACTCTATTTTCTGTGCCTCACATCATGCTCCCTAAAATGTCTCACTCAAAATAATTTTTACCTTTGAACCCAAATAAAAGGTATCATTTGTCTTCATTTCTGAGAGGCTCAACCATGTTTCCAGTTAATTGGCCATCTTTGCCTTCCTGGGAAATGAGGGTCTAGGTTACAGAATTCTGAGAAGAAACAGGCAAGAGAAGGGTAAATTGGTTCCCAAAAGAGAAACTTGGCAAATTCACCAGCAACACACTTTTCTTCAGATCATCACTAAAACAACAATAGTCAGCACTTAATGAATTGATATCACATTTTATGTCATTCTGTTCATCTCTTGGTGTTTTGACTATTTGCTGGGGCTTTTAGAGATTTCCCTGGTTGGTAATGTGTTTTTTGTGTTGCTACCAACCCTAATTTGGCTTTCAGCAGAGCCTTTGAATTTTTTTTAATAAAGTCATTTACAGATGTTAGTAGATAAATTAGCACTGGAGAGGTGGCTAAATTGCATAATCACACAGATTGATTTTATGTTAACCTCTGAGATGTATAGATACCTGGTGGCATCTCTGTCAAAGAAAAGAATTGAAAGTCAAAAACCTTCCCTTTCTCTCAAAAATAGTGAGAAGCTGTTAAGTTATCAGGAAGGGAAAAAAGGCAGGGGGGTTGTCCAACAAAAGGAAATCTCTGCTTGTTTATAATGGAAAATAGCTATCATTCAGTTTTAGCATTCACCACCTCGTCCTCCCTCCCCCCCACACACAGTTTGAGAAACAAAGAGAAAGAGAGGAAAGACAGAGACAGAGAAAGAGGGAGAGACAGAGACAGAAACAGAGACAAAGAGAGACAGTGAGAGACAGAGATAAGGAACAAAAGACAGAGAGAGACACAGAGAGATAGGAACAGAGAGAGAGAGACAGAGAGAGAGAGAAAGAGCATATAAATTAGAAAGGCCTACCAAAAGGAACAATGGTTAAATTGTCTTTGAACAATCAAAGTAAAATTCATGTTTAATTATTTCATGAGGTTGATAATTATTTTTTAAAGTGTAAAGTGTACCCATGGAAGATCTATAATTTTCCTAATAAATAGGGCACATGAGAAATAGCCTACAGCAATGTACCCCAGAAGGAGAGAGCATTAAACAATTTCCCTTCCTGAAATGGTTGAATAAGGGCATTTTACAGTGCTGAATCATAATGAATAAATGTGGATTATGAGTAAGAATTCCTTGCATTTATATAGTGCTTTTTGGCAGTTACATGGATCAATGGACAGGGTCAGGAAGACCTGAGTTCATATGTAAGCTCAAACACTTACAAGCTATGACTTGGGTAAGTAACAATCTGTGTTTAATCCACTAGAGAAGGAATGGCAAACTGCTCTGGCTTCTTTGCCAAAAAGCCCTCATAAAACAGTAGGGTCCACAGGGTTGAGACTGGTTACACACCCCACAACAACAACAAAAATATAATACTTTTAGATTTGCAAAGTGCTTTAACAAGTGTGATGGATTTAAACCTCACAACAATGCTAAAAGTTAGATACTATTATGTCTTCATTTTATAAATAAAGAAACTGATGTTAAATTACTTTTCCTGGATTGCCAAAATCTAGTAAGTATATGACCCTAATAATGAGCTTGTTTTCCTGACTCAAGGTTCAGCACTTTAACCACTGTACTCCCTACCTGCCAATTAGAATACTGCATCAATAAATTCACAGTAAAATATGAAATCCATGGATGATCAAGAATAAATATAACATTGTATATAACATAAATTATCTATAACATAACACATATCATATATAACATATCACAGAATCACCCTTTATTTTTAAATCATGTGCCCATTTTGACCTTACCTTGCTATACACTGTAAGATACTGGTTTATATCTATTTTTGATTTCTAATGTTTTCCAGATTTCTTCAGTTTTTTTTTTCCTCCAAAAATCTGAATCTAGAAACTGGGGTCTTTGGATTTATTAGCTAGTAGATTACTATAGACATTGACTACTGTTTCTTCTGTATCTAATATATTCTACAGATCCATCACTTTTTTTCTAAGCAAGTACAACTTATTAATACAGTTTTAGATCTGGTATGGCTTAGACACATTCTATTTTATTTTTTCCATTAAATTTCTTTAATATTCTTTACTTTTTTCTTCCAGATGATTTTTGTTTTTTTTTTCTCCTACCTCTATATCTTAATTTGTGGTAGTTTGATTATTTGGGCACTTCATAAGTAAATTGATTTGTATAGAATTGTCATTTTTATTGTGTTAGTTTGACATGAACAATTGATTAATTTTTTCAAGAAGTTTTTGGTTAATTCTCAAAAATTCTTTATGTCATCATATCATCTGCAAAAAGTGATAATTTTGTTTCCTCATTGCTTATTCTAATTCTTTAATTTTCTTTTCCTTCTCTTACTGGTAACAACATTTCTGTACAATATTGAATAATAGTGTAGATAATAGGTATCTTTGTTTTACACCTGTTCTTTTAGGAATGCTTGTAGCTTTTCTCCTTTATAGATATTTTTTTTCTGATAATTTTAGGTAGATACCATTTATCTTTTTAAAGAATACTTCATTTATTCCTATGCTCTTTGATGTCTTTAAGAGGATCAAATGCTGTATTTTGTCAAAAGTCTTTCCTGCATCTATTGAGATAATAATATCACCTTTATTGGTTTTTTTTTGAAAGGGCCACTTATATTAATAGTTTTCCTAATATTGAATTTGTCTTGCAAACCTGGCATAAATCCCACATGTTCATATTGCATTATCACAGTGATAAATTTTTGTAATCTCTTTGTTACTATTTTTTTTTTGCATGAACATTCACTATGGAAATTGATTTATACTTTTCTCTTTTTATTTTGGCTTTTTCTGATTTAAGTATCAGCATCATATTTCTGTAATAAAAGGTATTTGGTAGGACTTTTTTTTTTCCATTTACTTTTCCAAATAGTTTATATAGCATTGGAAATAATTGTTCTTTAAATTCTTTGTAGAATTCACTTGAAAATTCATATGTTCCTGGAGAATTTTTCTCAGGTAGTTCATTGTTGGCTTGTTCAAATTATTTTTCTAAAATGCGGCTATTGAAATATTTTATTGCTTCTTCTGTTAATTAGGGCAATTTATATATTTATAAATGTTCAATAATTTCACTTAGATTGTTATTATAATTAAGCTATTAAGTTATAAAGTTATTGCTTTAATTTCTTCTTTACTGGTGGCTAATTAACCCCTTTCATTTTTAATACTAACTATTTGTTTTTTTCTTTAATTGAATTGACCAAAGTTTCATTTATTTCATCTGTGTTTTCATACGACCAGTTCTTAGTTTTATTTATTAGTTCAATAGTTTTCTTACTTTTAATTTTATTAACCTCTCATTTGATTTTCAAGATTTCTAATTCGGAGTTTAATTGTTGATTTTCCTTTTTTAAGCTACATTCCCAATTCATTGCATCTTGCATTTTAAAATTTCCCCTAAGTACTGCTTTGGCTGCATCTCATAAATTTTAGTATATTGTCTCATTATTATTTTCTATGATGAAATTATTGTTTGTAAGAGACACTCATTCTTTAGGATTCAATTATTCATTTTCAATGAACTCTTAATCTATCATATTTGGTCCCATATTACATGTAATTTTATTTTATCTTGATGCAAAAACAATATATTTAATATTTCTGCCTTTCTACATTTAATTGTGAAGTTTTGTGCCCTAAAATATGGTAACTTTTTGTGTAGGTGCTGTGTGTCACTGAGAAAAAAATTTGTTTCATTGTATCCCAATTCAGTTTTCTCCAGAGTTCTACCATATCTAACTTTTCTAAAATTCTATAAACTTCATTTTTGTTTATTTTGTAGTTAGATTTATCTAGTTCTGAGAGTGAGAATTTGAAGTGTTCCACTAATTGTCTTGCTGTCTATTTCTTCATTTAATTCACTTAAATTCTCCTCTAGGAATTTGGATGTTATACCACTTTTTGCATGTGTTTAATATTATTACTTCAAGTATTTTTTAGAAAGATGTAGTTTCCTTCATGGTCTTTTTAAAAATCAGGTCTGTTTGGATTTTGCTTTGTCTGAGATCAAGATTATTATCCCTACTTTTTTGGGGAAGCCATGAGTATCATAATTGATGATTTCTGAACCTTGGATCTGGTGGGTTTCCCCACTGTACCAGCCCTGACTCAGTTATGACTATTGTGCCTTGGTTTCTGAGGCTAATAGTTTCCTTACAGCTAGTTTGCTATATTTTTATCCTGCTCAGTGAGGACCATGGGACCTTAGTTCCTAATCTATCTTGTGGCTAAGAGCCTTCTGGTGACTTGCCTGGAGACTTCCCATACTGGGCAGTGCTCTCCTTTTACTCAAGTGAAAAAAAAACTTTTTTGAAATTCTTCTAAGTTATCATGGGATGGAAAATTGTTTCACCATGTTTTTTTTTGTTTGTTTGTTTGCTTTTTTTGTTTTTGGATTCTGTCACTCCAGAATTCTTTTAGACTTTTGTATCTGAAGTAAACTGGGTGGAGTTCTTAAAGGCAACTTTCTTGTTCTGTTGCTATCCCCTTCTCACTCTTAAGACAACATTTCTCATTCTGATTCTCTAGAATGTGTTTCAAAGTTTAGAGGATCAAGAACTACTAGAGATTTATATTGGAATGAAAGAATTTATTCATACAACACTGTTTTGTTCCATAAAAAGAGTGGAATTTTTGAAAGAATTAGAGAATAAGGACTTATATCCTGATTCTTCCATTCTCTGTTCAACTGTAGTTAAATCACTGAATCTGGAATTTGAAGTGGGTAGATTAAAGTTTTTATTATTTTGATGCCATTAATTGTCCTAGATGCTAGAGACATGGAAAAAAAATATAACCCCTATTCTAGTCTCATAAGAATCCCTTCTATAGCATTTTGATACAACCAAGATGGAATGTCTCACATTGCCTGCACATACTCTTTGCCTTCCTTTTCCTCTGAATTTGCTGATAATTTGTTAATGTTCTGATTATATTTATTCATATGCCTTCTCCCCTTCCCACCCCCTCCTTTTTACTTGTTGGAACCCTAACTATAGTTTTATATTCAATTCAAAAGATGATTTATTTACTACTCAAAAGAAAAAAAAATCTGGGAGGGAAAGACCCTCAGGATTTCTGGCCAAATCAGGGACAGAAAAATGCTATTTATGCCTAATCTTAATCACTGCATAACTATTGCCTCAAACAAAGTAAGACCTGGGAAAGACTTTATTTAAAAAGTCAAGGTCTCCCATGGCAGATATGTGCAGTCATCCTGATCTGCATCTTTCCACTAAATTCAGATAACTAAAGAATAGATTGAGGCTGATGACTGCATAGCCCTATCTAGTTAATATCCAATTCACTTCCATAGCAAGACATAATCTTCCTGACTAATAAAGGGTTGAGAGGAGACACATGTTTTTCTAAGCTCTTCCCATGACCCACAAACTAACAGCAAATTTAGCCTCTGAACTGGTTTTGTAGTACCAGAACCCATGAACATTGTGAGTGTAACAAATTACCACCAGAAGATAATTTTGAAGATCACCAGAAAAGGTTTGTTTCAGCCAGGCATGAAAAGATGTGGGCCAGGCACATGCTGGCCAAGCACAGACACAAAGTGCAGGCAGCAAACAGTCCCAAGGTGGTGTGAGCTTTTTGTGCCAGAGAATCTATGGGGAGGAATCTACAGCAGTGATGGCTACTCTGTCCTGGTTGCAAGCTAGTAGATCAGCAGACTTGTTATAAGACATGCAATACAAATACAGAATGAAAATACTGAACCTCTAAATGCCAGAATTTCATGGAACGTGGCCATGCCCAGTCAGTATCCAAAGTTAATTAGCACTGACCCAGCACAGCCACTGTCATTGTTACCTATAGAGGAAGCTTGGACAATCTACCATTTGCCTTAACACAAACCTCAACTTAAAAAAAATGAACAATAAAGCAAAAAGAACTCTGCCCATAGTTTTTATGGTGAAAGAGAAGAACAGATTTCAAACCCTGAGATGGCTAAAATTATATCATCTCCAGATGAAGTCTGAAAGGATGATATATATTGGTCCCCATCTCACAGGCTCTCTTGGAAGAAACTAAAATGTATCTATAAAAAGAGCTAGAAGAAAATGGGGAAAGGAAATAAGAACTTTCCAAGAGGGTTTGGAAAAGTAAAGACAGAAATTATCTGAAAAAAACTCCTTACAAAATAGATTTAGTGAAAAGGAAAAAAAGCATATAATTCCTTCCAAAATAGATTTGACAAAATGGAAAAAGAAAACAAGAACCTGAAAAACAGAATTTGTTAAATGGAAAAATAAAGTAACTCCTTAAAAAAGAATTTGTGAAATAAAAAAAAATCCATAGAACAAAACAACTCCTTAAAAAAATTCAATTGACCAAATAAAAAAGAACTAAAAAAGGTAACTAAAGAAAAGAATTAACTAAAAATAAGAACTGAATAAATGGAAATGTCTCTGTCTCTTGATGTCAATGTCACATCAAGAATCAGTCATGCAAAACAAAAAAAATTAAAAGTAATTGAAGAAAATGTAGACTACCTCTTTGGAAAAACAACTGACTTGGAAAATAGATCTAGGATAGACAATTGAAGGATTATTGGACTTCCTGAAAACCATGATGAAAAAAAGCTTAGACATTACCTTTCAGGAAATCATCAAAAAAAACTGCCCTTATGTCCAAGAATCAGAAGGTAATTGAAAGAATTCACCATTCACCTACTGAAAAGGAACCCAAAATAATAACTTCAAGGAATATCATGGCTAAAATTCAGAACTATTGGACCAGGGGAAAAATATTGCAAATAGCTAGAAAGAAACAATTCAAATACTGAGGAGCCACAATCCAGAATTATCCATTATTATTTCACCTTAAAACATCAAAGAATTAAAGGCAAAGGACCTTGGAATGCAGCCAAATATCCAGCTAAATTGAGCCTTACCTTTCAAGGAAGAAGATGGACAGTTAATGATACAGGTAAATTTCACTTATTTCTAATGAAAAGACCAGAGCTGAAAAAAATTGACCTCCAAATATAGAACTCAAGAAAAGCATAAAAAGGGAAAAATGAAAGAAGTCTTGAGAACTACCTCTCTGTTATGGGTATACATAGAGAGTGAAGGTATAATTTGAATTTAAGGTCATAAAAAAGAAACCAGATGTGGATAGGATATTGTACTGGAAAAAGAGGAAAATGGAGGTAAAATGAAGGAAATTACATATCATGAAGAGGCAAAGAAGACCTATTATAATTGAGGGAAAGAAGGAAAGGAGATGAATATTGTATGAATATTATTCTCATCAGATTTGGCTGAGAGAATACTAGACATATTTGCTTTTACATATAAACTTGTTTCACCTTCTAGGGGAATGTGAGGGGAAAGCAGAAAGCAAAGGGAGGCTAACATAAGGGAAAACAGAAATAGTAGGGAAAAGGTATGAGAGAGGGTGAGGAATTATAAAAGAGCAGGATCACTTGGGGAAAGTAGTGGCTAGAAGCAAAATATTGTGGAGGATTGAAAAGGGGAAAGGAAAGAGAAAAGCATAATTTGGGATAAATAAGATGGCAGGCAATACAGAATTAGTCATTTTAACTGTCATTGTGAATGGGATGAACTCTTCCATAAAACAGAAGTGGGTAGTAAACTGGATTAAAAGTCAGAATCCTACAATATGTTGTTTACAAGAAACACATTTAAAGCAGAATGATACATACAAAGTAAGAGTAAAAGGATGGAGCTAGATCTGGAATCTGTTATGATTCAGGTGAAATAAAAAAGCAGTGATCCTTAACTCAGATCAAGCAAAAGCAAACATAGATTTAATTAAAAGAGATGAGGAAGGAAACTATAGTGTATAAAGGGTACCATAGATAATGAAGTAATATCAATACTAAACATATATGCATTATATATATATATGTATATATATATGTATGTATATATCATCTAAATTTCTAAAGGAGAAGTTGAGAGCTGAAAGGAGAAACACACAACAAAACTATACTACTGAGGAATCTCAATCTTGCTCTCATAGAACTAGATAAAACCACACAAAATAAGTAAGAAAGAAACCTACATAAAAATTGACCAAATAATCAGATACATAATAACATCATATGATTACATATTATATTATTTCTATAAATCATATTGGAAACTCTTATAGCAATATCTTCTTGTAAAAACTAAATAAATAAAGGATAAAAAACCTTCAATTTTTCTCATTGTTCAGTATCAAAGTTTCTCTATAATGTCACTGCAATCTGGTTTGATGTCCTTATTTCTTTATTTTCCATTCCTAATATAAGGTGTTGTACAATTTTATTCTAAACACATGGTAATAAATGAGTGAATTATTTAATAAATGAATGAATGTATTTTGGAAATCTCAGGCACAGATACACACACACACACACACACACACACACACACACACACGTAAATTTCAAGCAAACTTCCAGTCTGACAGCAAACACTTATTAAGTGTTTACTATGTTTCAGACACTGTGCTAAAATGGAAAAAAAAAAGAAAAAAATATTCCTAATGGGAAGAAAATGACACATAAGTACTTAGGTAAATATTAGTCATATGGAAAATAAATAAAAAATCATCGGAAAATAGAAGGCATTAGTGGCTGGGTGTTAAGGAAAAAATTTTCTATAAAAAGTAAGATTTAAGCAGTCTCAAAGAAATTCAGGATAATTGAGAAATATAGTAAAAGGAGAAAAAGTTTTACAGAAATGAAAGACATCTCATGTTAAGGCAATAATGCCATATTTTCAGGTGGTATTGAACATTTTTAATCTTTATTTTTCTGACCATATACATTTAGGAATCCTTAGAACAAAACAAAGGAACAACAGCAACAACAATAACCTTTCCTACTTTAACAAAATAAAAATGACATTTCATTAAAATAACACTTCAAAATTCAAGTGGATTAGTATTGCATATAATATTGGCAAATAAGTATTGCATATAACCCTTTCCTTAGATCCCAGCTTGGTAACAAATCACCTAACCAGCCTGAAATTTTGCTCCCCAAAAGGGAAAATATGAAAATTTTAAGGAAAGCAAATACTAAATATTAATATTTGCTCTTATGCAAATTCTCCATAAATAATCCAATTACTACTCTGTAGATAGAGATTTATCATTTTGTCAGTAACATTGTTAGACTTATTTTGCCTATTGTTATTCCTTACACTTTTTTTATGACTAATATGTGCCATACCTTTATTAATTTATTTAATTGCAAAGCAATAAGGGTTAAGTGACTTGCCCAGGGTCACACAGCTAGGAACTGTTTAGTGAACTTCGAAATCCAGGGCCAGTACTCTATCCACTGTGCCACTTAGCTGTCCCTAATATATGTCATATCATACCATCATCATTATCATAATTATTTATCATCACTAGAATGTATATGGCAAAAGGTTTAAGGTTTGCAAAACAGTTTACAAGTATTATCTCATTTGATATAACAACCTCGGGAAGTAGATATTGTTATAAATTTCATTTTTACAGAAAACGAAACTGTGGTAGATAGAGGTTAAATTACTTCTTCAGAGACACACAATTAGTGAGTGCCAAATATTGGATTTATACTCAAGTATTCTTAATTCCAGGTACAATGTTCTATCCATTGTGCTACCTGTTGTCATTGACATATATATCCTTTGATACCGTTTAATATTTTGTTTCATCTTGGTATTCTATGTTTAACATTGATATAGTATTTGAGGGAAATTTATATCTAAAACAGAGGATCATAGATTTAGAGGTGACCCAAGAAGCTCCATTCCCCTCATTTTATAAATGAGGAAACTGAGACTTAGATAGGTTAAGCAACTTCTTCAAAATAATATAAGGAATGACCACCAGAAGTAAGATTTCAACCTAGATCAGCTCTTCTTACTGTACTATGTTATCTCTCCAAAGTTTTATATCAGAGAACACCTTAGGCATATTGAACATTTTGTTTGGTCTCTCTTCGGTGACCCAACCCCCCTTTCAAATTTTAACTCATTTGTTCAACACACATTGATTAATGTCTTTTTTTTTACAAGAATTGTGCCAAAGATTGTGAGGATCTAAAGACCAAAAGGAAAGAATTTATTCTTAAAAGATGGCATAGTGAATAAAGTACTAGCCCTGTACCAGGATGACCTGAGTTCAAATTCATCCTTGATCATTAATACTTACTAGTTTGGTGACCCTGGACAAGTCACTTAATCCCAATTGCCTCATAAATAGATAGATTGATACATATACACAGTTTATTTTTTTAAGTAGCTTCTTATGGGAAGGTGCTAGCAAGATAGTGGGTTTGGAAAAGTATTATTTATGAGGTAAAACTTAAGCTGAATCCTAAAAAAGGTTAGAGATAGTATAAATATAAGGTAAGGAGGCACCATTGTAGGCATAAAGGAAAATCTCTTTAAAAGAAAGAACTAGGAGATGAAAATTAACCAGTTGGTGGAAATAGTATAAAATCAGTCTGAAAATATAGATTCTAATTAGGTATTTTGGAGACTTCAATGATCACATTAATTAATTGCCTATCTAGCTTCAGGTCATGGTATTGCTAGTCTGAGTAATTGCCTTTTTCATATATTGTTTATTTACTTCATGTTTTCCCCTGTTTAAATGAATACTAGATAAGCCCATAATTTATAAGGTCTGGATAGAACAGCCTCCCTGAAAGAAGTGAATATACTGGAGTGTGTGTCCCTGTTTGTCTGACTCCATGTTGATCCTCAAAAGTATTATTGAATACAACTATTTTGGGGGTTATAGCTATCAAGCAACTTTGAAATCTTTAACTTATAAAGAAATACTTTGTTGATAGAATGTCTTTTGATAATATTTTGTTATATGTCATTATTTTTGACAATCAATAGACAATAATAATAACATATTTATATAGTGATTTAATAAAGCTCTAATAAGCAGTAACAATAACTGAAAAATAATCTTTAAAATACCAATAATGTACCTTTGAAGATACAGTTTGCTAATTTACATTTTCCTAATTCACTTATCTCAGCATCAGAGATTTTAATTACTCACTTTTAAAAGAAAGTTCATTTAAATAATCAAATTTTAGAAGTTGGGATTATACTGGAAAATTCCTACTTTCCATCTATTTTCCTACACTTTTTATTTTATTTTTTTTATGTTTTTTTTTTTTATAAAGCTTTTTATTTGCAAAACATATGAGTGACCTTTCAACATTGAC
>JAJPUD010010202.1:24833-64997 GCA_023553655.1 Myrmecobius fasciatus | reverse complement strand
GACAGAGAGAAAAAGACAGAGACAGAAATAGAAAGAGACAAAGAGAAAAAGACAGACAGAAATAGAAAGAGACAGAGAGAGAAAAAGAGAGACAAAGACAGAGAGAAAGACAGAGACAGAAATAGAGACAAAGACAGAGAAAAAGACAGACAGAAATAGAGACAAAGACAGAGAGAAAAAGAGAGACAAAGAGAAAAAGACAGACAGAAATAGAAAGAGACAAAGAGAGACAGAGAAAGAGACAAAGACAGAAAGACAGAGACAGAAATAGAAAGAGACAAAGAGAAAAAAAGACAGAAATAGAAAGAGACAAAGACAGAGACAGAGAAAGAGACAGACAGAGAGAAAAAGAGAGACAAAGAGAAAGAGACAAAGACAGAGAAAAAGACAGACAGAAATAGAAAGAGACAAAGACAGAGACAGAGAAAGAGACAAAGACAGAGAAAAAGACAGAAATAGAAAGAGACAAAGACAGAGAGAAAAAAAGAGACAGAGACAGAGAAAGAGACAAAGACAGCGAGAGAAAGGGATGGAGACAAATAGAAAGAAACAAAGACAGAGACAGAGAAAGAGACAGACAGAGGGGGGAGAAAAAGAGAGGGGGGAAAGAGGGGGAGGGAAAGAGAGAGAGGAGGAAGAAGAAAAGAAGGAGGAGGAGGGAAGGAGGGAGAGAAAAAGGGAAGGAGATAGAGAAGAGGTGAGAGGACGGAGAGGAGGTCAGCGGAGGGAGGAGAGCCAGAGCAGAGCCCCAAAGCTCCCAGCTCCCTCCCACACATGAACCTGGGTAAGGGCCGCTGCACTGACCCTTCCTGGGCTGGCCTGGGGCAGGGGGTAGAAGGGAACTCCCCAAGGAAGCCCCCCAGGAGAGGAAGCCCCCCGCCTTTCTCTCCTCGTGCCTCGCCACTCTTGGCATTCTGTGACAAGCAGGGCCCTGGTCTGGTTAGAAGAAGCTGCTCCTATATTTAGCTGATGCCAATTTTAATTAAATCCACCTGCACACACTCACACTCTCTTCGTGAAACAAAAACGGGGGGGGGGGGTGTGTGCTCGAAAACCATCTATCTCCATTAGAAAGAAGCAAAGGACAAGGCCAGTTCTGGGGGTCCAGGCTTGCTCTAAGCTAAGCAGCAGGAAGGCCTCAAGCCCCCCCAGGTCAGGGCCTTGATGGAGCCCACTGAGGGACTGCTGGATGTACTTATTTCGTGAGCAGGGCGCCTCAGAGAGGGCAGCTCACTTTTTTCTTTCAGAGGGGAGTCTGCCTCCTCCCTCTGAGCTCCCCCTCTGCTCCTCCGGCCCGCCAAATGGAGACGAAACCTTGGGCAGGAGCTCAGAAAAGAGCAGCGCTGGGGACCTGCCCCTAGTGACTAGAAGGGCCCAGAATGCCGAAAGCCAGTCCAGGGTCACCTGGGGGACTGCCATCAGACCTTCCGGGCCTAGGAGCGACTCAGACCAGAAAAGGCACAAAGAAGAGTCCTCTGGGAGGGAGGGGCTCTGTCCCTTCTGAGGCGTGTCCTGCTGGGGGGGTGGGGGGGAAACGGGACATCCTTGTCAGGGCCCAGGATTCACCAGAATAATGCAAGTCTACATTCAGACTGGCCTTGGTTAAAAAATAAAAAAAAACCCACAAAACAAAACGAGCTGAAAGCCATTTAACTGGCACACTGGGAGGTCAAACTACCAGGCCACCTGAGGAGTCACAAAATGGCGGCCAAACTTTTGATTTTGATGATTGGGGGGGGGGGGGGGGGTGTGCTGCTTTAACAAGCCAAATACAGCCCTTCTACTCCTCGCTCTTCCTTCAGAAAGCCCAAAGCAGGGATGCTGGAGAAACCCTGGGGAGGGCGGTCACCATTCTGGGGCTCAAGGAGAAGCAAGCCCCATTTCTTGGTTCTGGCTCCTAATGGGTCAGAGAGACCAACACTGTCGTCCGGTTCCCAAAAGCCCCCTCTCCCAGACTGAACGACCCGGGCCTTGACCCCAGTCCTGGCAATCTTGCAGTTTCACTAGCCCCGGTTCTGCAAGCTCAGGTCCCCGTGCCTTCCTCTCCAATAGAATCCGAGCCCCCCAGCCCAGAAACGGACCCGGCGCCAGAGGACCAGACCGAGGCGGGTACGTTCTGGAGGCCTGGGAAACCAGGGTACCCAGACCGGGCAGACGCAGAGCCTCCCCCCCCCCACCCCTGCCAAGGCCCAGAGGAGAGAGTTCCCACTTCTACTGTTGCTACGACAACCAGCTACTGGCAAGCTTTTCCCTTCTGCAAATAAAAAGCTGGCTCCCTCCTCTCCCTCCCAGCAGCTTCTCAGTTTCTGGGGCCCAAATCACGACAATCTGCCGAGGGGCTCTCCCCAGTGGCGAAGGACGTCCTCCGTGCCCAACTGCAATGCCCCGTGCCAGGGTCAGAAAGGCCCCAGCGACCCCTCACGTGGGCGGGCAGGAAGACCCTGCCGGAAAGACACAGGGAGTCTGCCCCTAAATCCCATCTGCCACCTCGGGGTTTGGCCCAGTCTAGCTTCTAAATCCGACTGTCACTCCCTCCCTACCCTGGCTCAGCCCCTGGGGCGGTGGTTGTCACGGAAACAGCGTCAACCATTTCCAGGGGGCCTCACGGAACTTGGCCACCCCCCCAGCTGTGAACTAGAGCTTGGGGTGCCCTAGATGGGGGGCCAGGCGGGAGGGCTCAGGGAGGGGGTCCCGCTCGCTTACTTTCTGGAGGCTGGAAGAATTGAGCTGGGTCTTGTCGATGATCTTCACCGCCACCTGAAGGGAAGGGGAGAAGGTGCTGTGGGCCGAGGGCAGAGCCCGGACCGGAACCTCCCCCCAGGGAGCGGGCCGGGCTCCGGTCCCCACGCTCCCTCCTCACCTCCTTGCCAGTCAGGACGTGCCGGGCCAGCTTCACTTTGGCAAAGTTGCCCTTGCCGATGGTCTTGAGGAGCCGGTAATTGCCGATGTGCGGCTGCTCATCAGCAGAGGTGGCCGAGTTGCGGCCGCGGAGCATGTTGGCCTTACTGCTGGGCTTGGCGTCCAGGTGTCCGAGGGCCGGCTGCGGGGAGGAGGCAGGCTCGGTTAGAGACGCGGGCCCAGTCCCCGGACAACCCAGGGGCCCCCGGCGCTCCCGAGCTCCTCTCCCTTGGCGGCGGTGGTCCCTCCCTCTCCCCAGACCCTTCGATGGCTCCCTCCGACAATCACGAGGCCAAGCTCTTCCTGCCCCCCCCCCCCACGGTTTGCCCCTCACCAGCCCCCCAAGCCCTGTCCCAGGAGCACCCCAGGCCTGCAGGGGGCTGCCCCCCTCCTTCAGACTACAGGCTCCCTGAAAGCACACAGTAGGAGCTTCATGAAGCACTTGCTCAATGTAACTGAACAGCCCGAACAAGTTAAGCCACTTGTGCAAAGACCAGGAAGTTCTGCTCCTACATCCCACATCAGTTGGCGGCTCTTTGGACACTGCTCCAGAGATGAGCCCGGAGGACGGGGGGGTCAGGCCTGGGCAGACGTGATTAGGCCTCCAAAGAACAGAAGCTCCTCGGGAGGCCGGCAAGTGTTTTCCTCCGGAGCTTGGATGGCCACAGGGGGCTGCCCCCTGGTCCAGTGGCCAAGCCCCCGGGGGTGGAGGGCTGAAGCAGGAAGGCTGCCCCTGGGCAGCAGCTGAACTGCTCCAAGGCCCATTTTCTCATCAGAAATAGGAGGTGGGCTGGCCAGGCTGGGGAGGGGTCCCTCAGCCCCCCCACCCCCCCCGGCTCTAAAATCTGGGACCCTGTGGCTTCTATGAAACCCAGGATTGGAAGGACCAGGAGCAGAAAGGGGCTCGAGCAGGCGGGATGGAGCCTTGTCCCCAAAGCGGATCTCGGCCCCTTCCTGGAGGTCAATGTGGAGCTCCCTTTGCATGCTGGGTAACACAGAGAACTGGGGCAAGTTAAGACAGTTACAGGGGTCGGGGCCCAGGGGGTTCTTTCACACTGAATCCCTGCAAAGATGGAGTCTGGAGGCCTCAGAAAACGGACTGGGGGAGAGGGGAGGCGGGGAACGACTGTATGTGGCCCAAACAGCTTCCAAAGTCGAAAACTCTTCTTGACCCAACTTGGACAAATTTAACCAAGCAAGCGCCTGCTTAGGGAGCATACGAGTCACATCCTGAGGGAGAGGCAGCCGGACGCCCTGTCCTGAGTTCAAATCCAGCCTCAGATGCACTAGCTGTGTGACTCGGGACAAGCCACTTTTTGCCTCAGTTTCCTCAACTGTAAAATGAGCTGGAGAAGGGAATGCAAACCCCTCCAGTGTCTTTGCCAGGAAAGCCCCAAGTGGGGTCACACGGAGCTGGACATCCACAACAATCCTGAGGGACTTCTTTGCTTTCCTGCTCTTCGGGGCTAAGCTGCGAGCCCAGCCCTGGGCAGATGGCCGAGGAATCGGTGTCCTCCCGGGGGCAGGAGGGACTGCCTCCCGAGGCAGCCGGACCATCCTTCTGGCGATCAATTTGTGAGCTGGTTTTCTCAGGACAGATGGGTCGTCCCCCTCCCCATCTTGGGCACCTAACGCTTAAACTAGTCTTGGAAAAAAGTGGCGTGTACTGCTAAATTCTTGATTAACATCTCTCGCTGGGAAATTTGACTCCACTTAAATTCTGTTGGGGCAAGTGGGGGGCACAGTGAGCGGGGTGCTGGGTCTGGAGTCCCCCAAAACCCAAGTTCAAATGCAGCCTTAGACCTTCCGAGCTGTGGGAGTGACCCTGGGCAAGTCACTTGGCCCCGTTTGCGTTCATTTCTCCTCTGTAAGATAAGCCTGAGAAAGAAATGGCAAACGGCTTTGCCAAGGACACCCCCCCCCCACGTCTGCCGTGAAGCTTTCTCGGGCCAATCAGTCCCAGCACTCCCCTTCCTCTGGACTCCACAGAGTCCACAGAGGTGAGCTCAATTCTGCCTCCAAGATGAGTGTTCAATAAATATTTATTTAGTGAATGGTCCCTACCCAGCAGGAACCAGCACCCAGACATCTGGACTTCCCAGCCCACGCTTAGGCTAAGGCCAGGCCCAGGACTTCGGGGCCTCCAGACACCAGGAGAGGAGGCAGCTAGGGGCAGGGAAAGTGATGAAGGCCAGAGTGCTCCGCCTTTGTGCCCAGGGCAACTTCCCACCGCCCAGTGCCCCAGGCAACTCAAAGGCACCTACAAGTCTCAGAAGAGATAGCAGCCAGGTCCGTCCTCCCCCTCACTTCACCTCCTCTTCCAGAAGGAATGAGAACAAAGTCCCAGGCTCAGGGAGAGCTGGGGAGAGGGAACCGGCAGTCTCCAGGCCAACAGGACTTGCTGGGGCTTCTCAGAGATAAGTCCTTGGCCCTCCCTCCCCAATCAAAGGAAAGCCCCCCAAAGAACGACAAGGCAGGGAGGCCCTCATGCCAAGGGTACCCGTGCGTGCCAAGGGTGAGAGATCAGCAGCATGTCCCAGAAAGAACCAGGATTGTGACCACAGGGGCAATGAGGGCATGGGGCGAGTGCGGCCGCCTCATCTCCTCTGCCCCTTGGCCAGCAGCTCTCCAGCGGAGGCTAACACTCAGCCCCCCTCTGAGGTCTGAAGACGCCCGCCGGCCCCCTCTCTACTCCAGGCTTCCAGCCTTTGTTCCTTTAGGTCACAACAAGCAGACCCTCGAGTCACCCTTTAATTACCTTAATCACAGCACTAGAGACCATGTCCCCTGAATTAGCCAGCGGTTAAGAGTGAGATGTGAGCCTGGAGAGCCCTGGCTGCTTCTCTCCCACCCCAAAGCCCTCCCTTTCTAAGAGGGTCTTTGCAGGCCCGACCAGAGAGGTCCAAGTTTCCAGCAGTGTCTCCACCTGAGCCTGGGGCTCACACCCTGCCTCGCTCTAAGGAGGGAATAAGACTCCCTTGCTCCGAGCTCTCCTAGCCAGAGATCCCACCCTTGGGTTCCGCCTGAAGCCAGCCCTAGGGGCAGAAGGGGACTTTAAGCCGGCCGGGCACTGGCAGGGGCTGGGAACCTCACCGGCCAATGAAGGAGCCGGACCCTTACTGAGCCTGGGGGAGAAGGGAAGCCGGCCGAGCCCTCTCACCTGCCCAAGCTGCCCTGGGCTTTTGTCTAACTGCCTGAGAGTGGGAGAGAGACCAGAAATGGTTCCTTCCAGCCACAAGAGTCAGGGAGGGCTCGGGCCTGGCTGGGAGCTCTTGGGAAACCTATGAGAAGTCAAGCCCGGGTTCGAACCCCAGTGGCCGCTGAGAAGGGAGACCGCGGGGCCCACATGACAGAAGCAGCAACTGGAAAGCTTGGGACGGGCCTGAGCCCAAGAGAAAAGGAAGAAGGGACTCTGAGCCTGGGATCCCAAACCTCCTTCCAGGCAGGGTGCCAGGCTCGCCCGGAAGACAACTCCACCCTAGGAGGCCAGGCCCTGACTCAGGCGGGCAGCGCCCCTTCCTAATGGTGGAAGCTTCACCTGGGCTACTACGGGAAGGGCTCGCCCGAGGTGTCATGGGGGACCAGAAGGGGCAGAGGCAGAGAAAGTGGCAGGAGGCTGGGGGGGGGGGCTCTCCAGGCTAGGGAGGAGGCTTGGGGGGGACTGCAGGCAAGGAGCCCTGGCGGGGCGGGGGCAGCGTCCCGGATCCGTCCCCTTTCTCAGTGTTTCTGGATCAGCTACCTGTCTGGGAGGCCCCCACTCCCCCCTCTCTGAGAAGAAGGGGGGCGTCCCCCTGGGAATCTGCCTTCCTCCCTCACCTCAATCTCTAAGGGTCCCAGCGGCTCTTCCCCCCCCCCCAGAATGTCCCCGGTTCTCTGACACCTGCTGAAATTCTCCCCAGGCCCAGGTGGGGGAGAGGGGAACCTACCCGTTCTGAGAAAGGGGCAGGCCCGGAGCCCGGCGACTTCCATTCAGCGGGGCCCAGGAGAAGCTGTCAGGCAGCGAGGGCAAAGTACAGAGGCCGGCCGGCCCCGGGGAGGGGGGGGGGGGGCTCGGGGAGCCGCGCCGGGGCCCCTTCCACCGCCTCCTCGGCAGGAAGGGATGAGGCAGCCAGGCTGAGCCGCGGCAGCCCGGCCCCTGAACCGGTGTCGCAACCGAAACCAGCACTAGCCGGGAGCCCGGGCTCGGCAGGGGGAGGCCCCGGGCCCAGAGAGGCTTTTCCCAGGAGCCCCAGCGGCCAGGAAGTGGAGTCCCAGGGAACTTCACAAGGAGCCAGGTGGGAGGAAAGGGGCGGGCGGCAGGGGAGAGGGGAGGGAGGGAGGGAGAGAGAGGAGGACTCAGAGCAACTTCCTGCTCCCTCCCCCTCCCCCCAGGAAGTGGGTGGCCCCACCCTCCCAAGGTGAGTCGCGGGAGGGCAGATGGCGGAGTCAGCCAGGCCCATCAGCAAGTCCTTATCTCCCCTGGCAGGTGGGCCCAGCCCCCTCGGGCGTGCCCTCAAGGAGAAAGGGAAGGGCAGGGGATCCCAGGCTCCAATCTGAGTGTCAGCATCTCCCAGATAGCCAGGGGCCCGGTAGGCCTCCTGCGCCCAGCCATGGGGGACCACGACAACCCCCTCCAAGGAGGCAGCTGGAGGACAGGCTCTGTCTGCAGGGAACTTTCTCAGAAGCCCCGGGCCTTCCTGTTTGGTCGGCTGCTATCTCCTCAAGGAGCTGCAGGCGCTGGAAGGCTGCTGGTCCCCTGGCCGCATTCTAGGCTCACACCATGGGCGTTTGTGGTGAAGAAAGCAGGGGGAGTCAGGCAGCCCCCTCCCCCAACTGCCCTGGGCTGAGAGAAAGGCCCAGGAATAACCCAAGCAACAGGGCCCTAAGGAGGAGAAAAGGCCCCGGGGCCAGCAAGGTCTGCCTGCCAGCCCCAGTCCATGCAGCCTAGTGTTCCCCATCAGCGCGAGGCCTGCTAGGGCCTCAGTTTCCCCAGGGACCCAATGCTGTCTGACTGTTCTTCACAGCTCCCTTCCCTGGCCATCACCACACTTGGAGCTCCCCAAGAGGCCCGATTCGAGCCCTGTCCATGGAACGGGCAGGGATGGTGAGCTGTGGCCCCGCACCCAGCCCGGGCACAGCTGACGGCCCCTCTTTCCTTTTAAGCTTTTAGATTTTGTGAAGCTCATCAGGACGGCTGTGGGACGTGGGGCAACTCCCAGGCCCCCGGCCGCAAGCACAGAAGTCTGGACAAAAGCCAAAACCAAGCGGGGGGGCCCCGGCCGGTGAGAGGGGAAGAGGGGACCCAGAGTATCAGGGACCAGGACCAAAGCCAGCTCCAGCCACCGGACTCTGAGCCGGAGCTCGGACATGTGGGGGCATCGGGGCTGAGGAGGCATCTGGAAGCTCCCGACGCCCTGCAACCCTGGGGTGAGGGGGGGCCGGCTCTAAGCCAAGAGACAAGGCGGGCACGGGAGGGGCCCTTCTTCACTTCTTTGCCCTCACTGGGGGGTTGGGGCACTCTCTTCTCAGCCATAGCCTGGTCTGGCGGGGAGAGAACAGCAGGCAGATGGGAAACTTTGGCCCCTCCGTCCCTGCCTTGGTTCTTGAACTCTTCCCTTTCAGGCAAAGGGGGCATGAGAGCAGCACGTGGAACCAGGGCGCGCTCACAAGTGCGCACACACCCAGAGACAGCCCCTCACTGCTTCCCTGCATTAGTGGGTTACTGTAACCATGGCAACTAACACTCCCTTCCCATTACAGCAGAGGCTGCATGCTGGGGGAAAGGGGGTTGGCATGCCAAGGTAACCCTGGGGCTGGCAAAGCTTTGCGATCACTGTGGCTCATTGGCCAAGTCCTCGGCCCCCTCCGGCCCCCAATTTCTCACCTGAGGTCTCTTCCAGGTCTAGACTGAGGATCCTTAGAGGATGGAGCCCCTGCAGCCCTGAGAAGTCCCCTGGCCAACTCTTGGGAGAGACAGTGACCATCAGAGCAGACTTCTGCGACTCTGGGGGTGAACCTGGATTCTGTCTCCCAGACCCCCCATGCTGGAAAGGAAGCCCATCCAGTCGTCCCCCCAGAAAGAGGCCGCTCTGAAGGATCCCCACTTGGGGACAAGGACCACGACCACTCAGAAAACAAAGAGAAGTGACCAAAGGAGTCTCTTTCATCCTTGGCCCCCCTCCCCCCAATAAAAGGCAGGCATTATTTCCCTTGGGTTACATTCCCTGTGGGGCCAGAAGCTCCTGATGTGGGTGCTGCTGGCTGTGCCCAGGGGGAGGGGCGCAGATCTCTGCCAGTCTCACCAAGCTAGCGGATGGCCGGACGAGCTGGGAAGCGAGGGGTCTGCCCCTTCCTGGCCTCACGCTGCAGCCCCGCCATTTCAGAAAGTAAGGTGCACAGTCAGAGGGCAGCATGTGGGAGAAGCCTCCCAAGCCACGTAGTCCAACCGGATCCCTAAGATATCCCAACAGCCAGCAAAGTGGCTCCCCAACTTTCAAGCTCCTGAGGAGAAAGCCCGCCGCACTTTTGGGGAGTTTCCTGCCTCTCATCACAAGAACCCCTGTCTCTCCTCATGCTCTCACCAGCCCGGAGCAGGCCCTCAGCCATCCTCCAGCCAGCTAACGCGCAGCTCTAACCTTCACCTCAATCCAATAAGCTCCAGTGGCTCCCAGTTGTCTCTACTGGGCCTGGGAAGCCCTCCCTCATCCTTCCAGCTTCCTGATGGACGCAGGCCTCCTGACTGCTCCAGCTCCACTCTCGGTGGCTCAGATGCCACCTTTGCCCATTCCCCTGACAACCCCCTTCCCTCAGCTGGTCATCCCATCTCATCCCATATACAGTTTGTCTGCTTTACATGGGGTCTCCCTGCCAGACTGGGAACTCCAGGGGGACAGTCAATCCACCAGCATCATTAAGCACCTCGTGTCCCAGGCCTGACTGTGCTAACAGCTGGGGCTGCCGAGAAATGAAAAAGACCACCTGCCCTCAAAGGAGCCCCCAGCGTAACGAGGGAGAGCAAGCGTAAGCAAAGACGTGGACAAGAGCAATGTAATATGAGCCGGCCCAGAGGGAGGCACCAGAGTGAACAAGGACTAGCAAAGTCTTCCTGGGATTTAGCTGGGACTTACAGGAGGTGGAGAGGAGGAGGGAGAGGGTTCCAGGCAGGGGAAGCCAGGGTCATGGGACTGACGAGGACATTTGGGGCGTGAGGTGCGAGAAGACTGGGAAGGCAGGAGGGTCTTGGAAGGTTTTGCATTGGATCCCCAAGGAAGCACTGGAGTTTGCTGAGCGGGGAAGTGACACGCTCAGACATCCAACTAGAGGAAGGTCCCTGCGGCCGGAGCCGAGGGCTGACCGCAGTGAGCGGGGAGAGACCGGAGGGAGGGCCTGCATTCCGGTGGCAGTGTCCGGAGAGAAGGGGGGAGAGGCAGGGGATGACAACTAGGTTTCACACAGGGGGACTGGAAGGATGGCAGTGTCTTTGACAGTGATAACAAAGTCTGGAAGGGGGAAGAACATGTTGAGTTTCGGGTGTCTACGGGACATCTGGTTCTGGATGTCTGACAGGCCAGACGGCAGTGTGAGGCGGCCGGCCACAGTCACTGCCTGTGAGACGCTCCTGGGACAGGCACAGCCCGGGTGAAGAGCTGGCAGAGGAGACGGAGGAGAGGTCACGGAGGCAGGAGAGTCGGGGGCCTGGCGTTCCGCACGCCGACAGGGAGAAGAACAAGGGGAAGGGGAGCACCAAAGACTGCAGACAGGTCAAGAAGGGCATGAGTTGCAAAGAGATCACTGGGCCAACAACGAAGAGGCCGGGGCTAACCCCAGCATTGAGAGCGGAGTCTGGAACGCACCGACGGCACTTCACAGGTCTCTGCGCACTCGACCTGATGGTCAAGCACAGCACGCCAGGCCCTTTTCTCCGTGACGACCATCCTGCTTCAATGTAAGGGCCTTCATCTCTGGAGCTGCCCCTCCAGATGCTGTACAGGGATCAATGCCTTTCCTCAAATGGCGCGCCCGGACGCACAGTGGGAGAGCCAGGAGAGAAGGGGGCAGACCCAGCACCCACAAAGCCCCTCCCCCCAATCTGGTTCTTAAAACCCCAGGGGCTTTACGTCATTTTACAAATGAGGAGACTAGGCAGACAGCAGTGCAGTGACCCAGGTCACCAAGTATCAGAGGCGAGGGCTGGCCCTCCATCGCTCAACCCCAAGCTCCAGCACCACGGCTGTGCCCGGGGTGTCCTCTCAAGTATAAACCAGGGAAGGACGGTCGGGTGAGGGCACAGAAGTTCTGTGACAAGGGAAGATGGGGGCCCAAAGAGCAATACTGCAACCAGTCAATCAGCATGTAAGAGCTTTCTGTGTGCTGGGCACTACGTGAAGCCCTGGGCCAAGGAATGAGCCCAGAAGCCGGTGTCCCTGCAGGGCTTCTGGTCTTTGATTTCTGGAGCCCAGCGCATGCAGAGCGGTCTCCAGCGAGGCTCTCCCATGCCCTGTTCTGACCACGTCTGAAGCACGATCCAAAGGAGGCCGCTGAGCGAGGGAAGGGCCTGGAGTTCACCCCACATGAGAAGCAGTAGAAGGACCCGCGGACTTTCGGCCCAGACAAAAACGTGTGTGAGGTGTCTGAAGGCTGTCATCAGGAAAAGGGCCAAGGCTCAGCCTGCCTGGCCTCACAGGGCACAAGTGGGAGCTCTGGGGAGGAACCGCTGAGAGGCAAAGTTGAGTCTGAATCAGAAAGCAGCTCAGAACAAAGATCCCCAAGCCTAGCAGGCTGCTATGGAAGGTCCCCCCTGGAGATCTTCCACGGAAGCTTGTGGGGGGCTATCCCCATGGGGGCACCTGCTTCCAGCTCTCCCAGACTCCAGGCCGCACTCTCCCTCTCATCAGGAGCCTCCTTCCCTCTGCAATGCTGCTTGGAAGGCAGCTGGTCCTAACCAAGGATCTCCTCAGGACCCAGGACAGCACTCCAAGAAGCTGTCATCCCAGGGCTGGGGGGCCCTGGAAGACTTCCAAGCATCTGAGAGAACTTTCCATCGGTCCCACAAATGGTCAATGGGAGCCCCGGAGAGGTGGTCACTGGATATAAGCAGCAGTTGTCTCCACACATAAACACCCAGTGCCATTAATCAAGATCACAGGATCAAAAATGACAAAGCAACAAGAGAGTCACGTGCAGAAAGGCTGTTGGGATCGGGAGGCCTTGTCTTGGCCCCTCTGAGTCTGTCTGGGCTAACTCAAACAGAGGCATTGGCCGCTTCTCTCTGCGGGCACCACAGGGCCGTAACACTGAGATGCTAAATCCCAAACTGATTTTACTCCAGCCGTTCCCTTCGATGGGTACCACATGGCTGCCTCACTTGCCTGCCCCTAGCTCAGTGGTTTGGACCCAACTGTAAAGCTAAAATTTGTCTAGTCCTGGTTAATTTATCCGTAAAATTTATCCATCATGCCCAAAAGGAAGCGGGCTACACCAGCCACCGCTACCAAAACACGACTGGTCCCAAATCCGACCGCAACTCATTAAAGACTGGCTGGAGCCACCTACATGGTTGGGCTTTTCTGCCTTATGATTCTGGATTGTTTTTATAAGCGAATGCTGGGCAATCCTGCAGAGGCCCTAACAAAGGAAAGACCCCTCACCCCCTTTCCCCAAAGCCTTCATTTCACCCTGGCTCTCCTGTCTTGGTTCCTTCATGTCCTTTACCTATCTATCCTTCTGAGGACCCTTTAAAGTCTTCATCTAATCCCAAATCAGCAGAGGGCAAACGCAATTTTTAGTCACTAAAATTAAGTAGAGTTCATGTTACATGATCCTTATAACTAAACATGCGGTTACACACACAGAGAAAGAAGAAGCTGGGAGGAGGGAAGACAGATGAGAACTAAAACACGATCTTTTAAATAAGAAAGGAAAAAGATAATGTCAGAGGCACCTCTCTCTAAGCAGGCCCCGTGTAAGCCTTTTTTTCTTTATTCAGAGAGGAAAGGGAGTAGTGGGAGTCTTGGGGTTCCCCAGTGTGAGGGCACAGAGCTCCTGTGCATCTATGGAAGGACAGAAGCAGGATTCTACCCATCCAATAACAGCCCATAGGTTCCCAGGGAGAGACAGGGACGGTGTTTATTTCAGGGGGGTGGTTATTGGGGGGTAAGTGGAAAAAAAGGGAATTAAGATGTGCTTCCGGGCTGTTACTCAGGATCCACAGCAGCCACTGTGAGCTCATGGTCGAGCATCTGGAGAACTGGAAAGCCACTGGCCAGGTGGGCCTCAGGGGGCTCCCTCTAGTCATCATAGCACAGAGACCACAGCTTCTCCTCAAGTCACCTGTTGCCTCTGATGACATCAGGCCCTTCCATTCAATGAGAGAGAGCATCTCTCAAAGCTTTTCAAGTTTCCCCATTATAATGCATAGCAACTCTGGCCTTTCTTATCAGTGCTGCTGGGAAAAGACAATGACTCATCTAAGAAATTAGAGGGAGCAGGCATTTCTCATCCTTCCACACACTAAGAACTCTGCCTGGAAATTTCTTGTGTGAATTAATGCTCTGATCATAAGGCCTTGTCCACACCAAGCTGTCCCAAATCACCCTCACCCCAACACCCACAGGGCACTCTCACTCACCCCCCCCACCTAGGCCCCCCCCCACACACACACCTGCCTCCTGTCCAGCTGGATAAGCCAGCACTCCCTTGCTCTCCCCTCCCCCCAGCAAAGAGCCTTTTCTTACCCAAAGGCAGAGGAACTAAAAACAGCAGCTGGGGAGCTCAGTTGACTCACCCAGCATAATCATCTCCTCCCAGAATCTCCAGTCTCCTCCTGGGGTTTTTGCCAACACAAAGTAAAAAAGAAACACAGGGTCTTAAAAAAAAAAACAAAACACAACAAAACAAAATCTCTCAGCATTTCTGAAACCATCTTTCCACCTGGGTGCAGATCTAACACTCTGACTGAACTTTCCCCAAGCAGCCTTCAGCATGTTGGCTGACACTAGCCAACATATGAGACTAAATGGACACCAGGATTACCGGGTTCTACTCCTGGCTCTTTCCAGATTCTTTTAGGGCTCTGCAGTAAGAAACTGCCCCTATGCATCCTCGTCTGTAACAGGTTAAGAATGATCTATAATGCTTCTTCCTTCTCTGGGGGAAAAAAACAGGCAAATGCTCAGCTCTTCAGACAAGGTCAAGATCAGCTAATCCTAAAAGATGCTAATTAAAGTCACTAATGACAGGATTGTCCCCCATGCCCACTCACACATTCTCATAACTACTCAATTTAAGTAACAACTAAAATTTCAACTGACTGCGGTCCTAACAGGCAAAATCCCACAGTGCACCTTATACCCAGGGGCCTGCGTTTTTGTTTTCTCCATACAACAAATAGGTCACCAAAGCCAAGAGAGGTCACATATGTATATACAATGCAACCAATAAAAATGCAAATGCTGAAATAAGCTTTGGGAATCAAATCCTGTAGCATTCCAAGCTTCCTCAAAAAGTGTCTGGCCCAACCATATACACAGCAATGACCAAGTGGGTGAAAACCATCTATGGCCAAGATGACCTGTATCTGAATGGAAAACCTGGAGAGACGTTAACTTAAACAACAGCTTTGGGAAGGAAAGTAGCAGATCGCACAACAAACCTGAAAAATCAAAGGCATTTTTATATAGTAATAACAAAATCCAGGAAAGAAAACCAGAATGAGAAGCACATTCAAAATAATTACAGAATGTATAAAGTATCAACAACTACCGACTGAAGCACATTCAATATCTCTACAGACAAAATTCCAAAAACTCTATAAAGATCAACTTAAAAATCAGAAGAATAGTCAATATTCATGACGAGGCTGTGCCAATATAATAAAAACATCATAGAAATTAATTTACTATTTCATGGTTGTATCAAACTACCAACGGCAGACTTTACAAAATGAAAAATAAATACAAAAGAAAAAAATCTGGAGACAAAAAGAATAGCGCTTCCAAACTTCAAAGTATATCTTAAAACAGTAGTTATCAAAACCATTTGCTATTAGTTTAAAACAACAGAAAAGCAATTCAGTAGCGCAAATATAAAGAAAAGCAGAAGGCCTTCCACGCTACCAACAACCCTGCCTCTCCAAGAAAAATTGCAGGGAAAAATGGAAAGCAGTTTGGCAGGAATAAGGTTTAGAACAACATCTTATACTATGAACCTTAAACTCAAAAGTAGATAAGTGATCAGAATACTGAAGAGCATACCACAAAAAGAACTATTTCAAATTATGGCTGCTGAAGAAGAAAAATATTTTTAAAAGAAAAATTTTTACATTCTCCTAGTTTTCCCCAGTATATAATCTGAGTCATCTCACATAACAAATGATGTTTTTTAAAGAGGAAAAAAAAAAAGCAAACAAAAAGAAAAGAAGAAAACCCAGCATAACTGATCTATAAAAATGAAAAAACAAAACAAAACACAGAAACTTATACAATATGTGATCCCTGGGGCATGCTTTCATTTATTTTCATCCAAGTCCTGCTAATCTTAATCATTCTATCACATTCACTTTTGATTTTGGAAATGACATCATTCTTTCTGTTGTCACTGCTGTAGTTGCTGTGTATATTGTTTTCTTGGTTCTGCTGACTTAACTCTATATCAATTAATATAGATCTTTCCATTCTTTTCTCTATTCATCACTTTGGTCATTTCTTTAAGCACAAAAATATCCCATTACATTCATGGACCACAAATTGTTTAGCTACTCTCAGTAAATGAAGTCTCTGGGTCAAAAAGTAGGGACATTTTGTTCAATTTGCGTAATTCCAAATTGCTTTCCAAAAAGACTGTATCATTTCACAAGCCCTGGAACACTTACTTTGTCATTTTTTGGGTCATCTTTGCCAATTTGCAGGTGTGGGGGGAAACCACAAGATGGCTTTGATTTACATTTTTTCTTATTATTAGTGAATTATAGCATGCTTTCAAGTGGTTGGGAATATTTTGCAAATGTTCTTTTAAGAACACTTTGTATCAAAGGGGTGAATTCTTAATCAAACAAAGGATAGAAGAAATTGCAACAAAAAAAATCCACCTCAAAACTTTTCAGTAATGCAAGATTTGGAAGTTTCTGCACGAACAAAATTAAGGCTGCTAGAAAATGAAGGAAGTGGTCAAAAAAAAATTTGGATCAAATACTAGGTTCGGGGGCACATTTCATCTTTAAGGGTTTAAAACTCCACTAAGACTTTGGGACATCCGTTATTTCTTAAGGGTCTGATATGCTAGATAATAAGTAACTCATTACATGAATAATAGCTACCATTTGTATAGGTGGAGAGGTGCATAGGGCACCAGGCCAGGAGTCACAAGACCTGAGTTTGAATCTGGCCTCAGGCACTTACTCTATGTGATCCTAAGCAAGTCACCCAGTCTGACTCAGTTATAAAATAAAATGGAGAAAGAAATGGCAAATCACTCCAGTACGTGGCAAGAAAACCCTCTAAAACGGGGTCCCAGAGAGTGGGACACAGCTGAAAATGATGAAACTTAAGGTTTGCCAAGGGGTTTGCAAACATCATCACATTTAATCCTCACAATAATCCTGGGAGTCAGATTGTTATCCTCATTTGACAGCTGAGGAAACTGAGGCAGACAGAGATTTGAGGGGGCAGCTGGGAGGAATCCAGATTTGACTTCAGGGCCTCCTAGCTCCAGGCCCGGGGCTCTGTGGCCTGGGACAGAAGAATGGGAAGGCTCCCAAGAGCTAAAGCCAAGAAGAGAAAGTGAAATCAAGGCATTAATCACCCAAAAGGAAGGAAAAACAAAGTGGGGTCTCCGGGAAGGGGGGAGAACCCCAGGGATGGAACACTGCATAAAAGATGGGGCTAGTTGTTCTTTCTTTGTTTTCTGGGAGGATGAGAAGTGAGGGGTCCTGGGGAAATTGTAGGGAGTACAGACCTGAAAAACCAACAGAAAATGTTTAATCCCACACAGAGAAAGAAAGCTCTAGGCCTAGTCTGTTCAGCAGCTTGTCTGGGATAGGAGGCCCAGGTGAGGAACTGCAGGAAAAGAGCAGAGTCTTGGGGAAAGTCCTAGAGCCCCAAGAACAGCTTTGCTACCCACTGCTCTACCCTTCCTGACTTCTCACTGACCACCACACAGCCGCCAATGGAGAGGGGCAGCGCCAGGCCGGCCAGGAGCCTGGAAGAGCTCCCGAGATCTGGGAGACGGGAGGGCCAGTCACAGGTGACCCCAGCTGGCCATGCAGAGGGCTCCCCACGCCCACCTCCACAGCTTCACTACCAAGTTCCAAGGGGATGAGATCCCCAAGACTCGGGCCCCAATCCCCCCTCAGCCCGATGAGTTGGGGTTCCCTCCCCATGAACTCTACACACCTCCAGGATCCAGTCTGCCTTGCTGTTTTTTCTAGCCAGACTCCCCCATCCCCCAGTTTCTCACACGGCTGCCCTCCACTGGCTCTGCCATCTGATGCCCCCCATGCCCGTAGCTCTGGCACATCTGGGATGCAGGAAGCACTCGCACGCTTGCCGACTGACTGAGGCCCAGGGCTCTCAAAGGCTCTGCTAAGAGAGCATCAAGTCCAGCAAAGCTCTGCCAAGCTGGACAGACTGGAAATACAAGCTGGTAAGGACGGTGGGCCCGGGGTGTCCCCATAACAAGGTCCAACGCCAGCTGGCACCTGCCCGGTACCAGCTCAAACATTCGAAGCCTAAGTGTACTTCCCCATGGGAACCAAGTTTGTGTCCCACTCCAAGCCCAAAGTCCCAGGAGACCAGCTCCCAGAGGCACGCGTGGTGGCCAGAGCACTCTGCGCACCAGCCGAGCGCCAGAAACGGATGCCCACCGATGGAGAAGGGCACCGGCGGAAGACAACAAAGGAGCCTGGAGAGCCTTCGGGGAGTGGGTGCAAGTGAGGGGCAGACCCAGCTCGAGGCGACTGCCCCTGCCATCGCCTCCTTGGGGCGCTGCAGGTCTCCAGGACTCTAGCTTCTGTCACGGCCAAGTCACTGTGGCGGCGCTTCGCTCTCTGTTTCTTCCTCCTTTGAAGTCTCTGTTCCAAGCAAAGGTTTTCTGGTTGCGGAAAGAGACCCAGGGATGCTGTGCAAAAACAACAGCAGCCACTGACCAGCTTGGAAAGAACCCCTCAGGCTTGTGGTACGCGGGGCTGGCAAAGGCTCTGGGATCCCCCCAGTCACCCTGCGAGGGAGAGGTGCAGCTAGTGCCAGGGGAGGCGAGTCTCCTTGGCTTCGATGTACCACCTGTGCCACATCAAAGAAAGCTTCTTAGCCCATGACACTGCTCAAACGTAACGGTAGCGTGGCTCTGACGGCACAGCAACACTTTAAGGCTTGAAAGATTTACAAACATGCTCTCATCCGACTGTCACAACAACCTTAGGGACGAACCTCATTCACAGCAGGAAACTGAGGCAGAAAGAGGCTCTATGGGGCAGCTAGGTGGTCCAGGGGAGTCAGGAGGAATGGAGTTCAAATGTGGCATCAGACACCTGACGTTCCCTAGCTGTGTGGCCTTGGGTGAGTCACTCTGAGTCCCCCCCCCAAAAAAAAAGATTCAATGGCTTGTCCAGGGTCACACAGCTAGGGAGTGAACCCCCAGTTCTCTTGAGGCTGGGCCTAGCGCGCTAACTCTTGGGCCTCCCCTCTGTCTTTTTCTTTATTTCTATGGGGAAATCCCCGAGTTCCAAATGGCAACAAGAGGGAGATGAGTGCTGGCCAGGGACATGGGGGGGGTCCACAAAGCTGACAGGAGAGGGCAGTGGGAGAGAGGCAGGTTTCCCTCCCTTTCCTCATTCTTCCATTTTTCCCAAGGTCCATGGGCAGCATTTGGGGCCCTCACTAGATGGGGGCACCGAGCTATGACTCTAAGTGAGGGGGCAGCCTAGGAAAAGATGGGTGAGGTAGGGAGTGGCACAAAGCAGTGGCTTCTGGTCACAGTTGACCCCTCAAATCAAGTCAAAGACATTTATTATGTACTCGCTGCATGCCCAGCACTGGGCAGATGAGGTGCCAGAGCTTTCATTCTGCAGGAAATAAGAGGGATTGGGGGGGGGGCAGCGCTGAGACAGGCCATTCCCACCCTAACTTGGCAGTTTCTGAATCCTTTCCTCAGAGAAACCCTCTGAGGTCGGGGCATGAGCCTCACTATTTCCATCTGACACAAGGGGAACCTGGGACTCGGAGAGGTTCTGCCACTGGTCAAAGATCAGAACTGGAAGTCAGGCCTTCAGAGAGGGTTGAGTCCTGGGCAGCCCCAAACTTGCCCAAAAGCGTGACTAGGGTGTCTCCTTTCCTCTTCTGTGAAATGGGGCCAAGAGTCCCTGGAGTCCCTCCTTCACAGGAGACCGTGTGAGCAAAAAGCTTGGCCAACCTTAGACCACAGCTCTTTGGCCACTTGCATACTCGCTCACCTTGACGTCCACTTACAGACCCCAAAATAAACCAGGACAAAGCCAAGGGAGAAGAGTCGGAAGAAAAGGCCTTGGGTGGGAGCACGAGGGAATCTGGTTTGCATGACTGGACACACTGGGGGACGGTATAAAGAGAAAAGGGTGATTAAAAATAAAAATGAAATGTCATTTGAAAAACAGAAGAAATCACAAAATTAGCAAGTAACCTACAATTGGTACAGACTCCAAAGGCCTGACTAACACACCCACTGGGGCAATGGTTCTCCCTAGCGGGTCTTTAGGAAATGCCCGCTGGGCCTCAGGGGTCAGGGACAGAAGCATCTACCCCAGCAATGACTCAGCCGCTCGTTTTACAGATGAGGAAACCAAGGCCATCGCCAGCCCTGTGCTGCTCACCTGCTCTGCAGGTTCACCAAGTGAGCCGCCAAGTCCTGGGCCCGCCCTCCGCTTCCTGCTCGGGACGGCTCCAACAGGAGCATCTGAAAGCTCCCTGGGGAGAGCCTCGGCCCTGCATCCATCCATGTGGGCCCTCCCCTGAGAAGACGCAAGCTCCCATTAACTGCTGTGACTGAAGTACGCGCCCACCCCCACACCCCCCCCATCCCCTGGTGGCCGCCCTTCTGGGAGTGCACTCCTGTCTGACTGTGTCTGTCTCTCTCATCTGTCTGTCTGTCTCTCACTTTCTCTCTCTCTCTCTGTCTCTCTCTTTCAACCTTATACCCCAGGGGCCTGTGCTCAAAGGCTGTCAGAGCGTGGACTCTGCTGCATGAAGGTCACCTGGGAGGCTTCATCTGACATCCATCGCTCCATCTCCTTGGGGGCTTCCAGTACTGCCAGCGCCCAGTGGGAAGCAAGCTCATGGCAGAGGGGATGAACTTAAAAGTTAGAAGGATCTGGATTCAAACCTTGTCTCTGCTCCTTTTGAGCTCCTGTCCCAGGGCCAGTTTCCTCTCACAGCTGCACGCCCTGAGCCCCTGCAGGGAGGGTCCAAGATCTCTTGCATCTCAAAAGGGAAGGAGGAATGGGAGGTAAGATCCAGGAAGGCAGGGGCATCCCTCACAGCAAATGTGAAAAAGAAAGATGCCCAGCGGCCTGCCCCTGAGCATGGCCCCGTTTGTTCATCCTGAAGGAATCAGAAACACCCCCAAATCCTCCTTCTAACTCCAATGGAGGCCAGGGCCACCCGGGGGTCTGCAGTTCTTCTTGCACATAGCTCCGCCCCATCAAGTGACGGCAGCCCCTCCAGCCTGGATGCCAGCCATCCCAGGGAGAGATAACCAGCTCATGTGAGCGGGCAAACAAGCTCTGCTCCGGCTGTTTACAGGCTAGAGGATCAGAACAACCTACAGAGGGGAGAGAAGGGGGCAAACCCGGGACACAGGGAGCCCGGGATCGCAGCACGGAGGCCTTCCGCCAAGGAGTTTTTGCCCAAATAGAAAGCAGAAACCTCCTAGGATGCCAAGGCAGCCAACCGGGCCAAATTCCGCTGAAGGCTGAGTGACCTTGAGAAACGGCTCCATTTCGGGCTGTTCAAGGGGGGCGCGGTCAATAAGGCGGCCTGCAGGGTTGCTGAAGTGCCCCCCCGAGTGGCTGTTATAGCGAGATTGCCCACGTCCTTTGGCAGCACCCCAAGGTGTGTGAAGGAGACCTCAAGTCAAACCACAAGTTCCCAGCCCGGTGTCCACCCGAACCACAGCCTCAGGCAGAAAGAAGCCCCTCCAAGCCTCCTCGGGGTCTCGGGGCCTGAGCAGAAGACAGGCCGAAGAAATCTGACAGATGATCCCCATCTCCCCCAAAAGCAGGCAGGACGCCGGTGAGCATGGGGCGGGCAGACTCCTCTTCCCCAACTTCAGCCCCCTAACTTTCCCCTCTGGGATTCCTCTCTGCAATACAAGCTCAAGCAGTACGGGGGCAGGTGAGCTGGGGGGTCACCCGCCATGGAGCTGGGCCCCTCAAGCTGCCTTCCCATGACAGGAGGAGGCCAGGCCTGGCCGGAGGTGGGCACGCCAGCTCACTAAGGCCGGCCGCACTGTCCTGAACCTGCCCCCAGCTCAGACAAGATGGACACTGAGCCCCCTCCTTCTACACACAGGCCCGGAAGCAGTGGGCAGAGCAGCAGAAGCCTCTGCTTGGCTCTCCACACCAAACTGGGGCTTGGGCACAGGCACAGGCTTTACCAGGGACCAAAGCGATCCACAACTGTGACCGCAAGCTCAGCTCGGAGCTGGTAATGAGCTCCCAAAGGAGCGCCCCTACTCACACGTCCATTAATCTTCCCCCAGATGTTTGCCGTCCCAAGGAGTGGTGGGCAAGGCGGGCGAGCTTGGGTTTGCTTGGCAGGAGGGGTGCCGAGGAGGGGAGATGGCACTTTGCTATCTGCAAGCTCCGCCCTGCCGGAGATCACTGGGGCTTGTGGCGTGGAGCGCTCCCAGTCACTGCCCAGAGCACAACCCAGCACACGGGAAGGGGTGGGAAGGGGCTGGCCAGCTGCTGGTACCTCTGGCCTTGCTGTCCCTGGACCTGGAACACCCCAGGAGAGGGCTGGAGGCTTCTGGGCTCAGGGAGAAGGAAGGAGAGCTAGCTTTTGCTGGGCCGCATGGGAACCCTTTCTCACCACGAAGGGTCTCTGTGGCCCCCAGGAGACAGCAAGGTGGGGTCTGCCATTGCCTGGGCCAACCTGGGGTGCAGCTGTCCCTGCCTCTGGCGAGCACGGGCCACAGCCTGGCCTAGGAGTGGGCACAGAATCACCTGCTCTTTGTCCCCCACACGGGGGTGACCCACTGTCATGGGAGCACTTGCGTCCTCCCTGGCTAATAGCGGCTCAGGACCTGTTCCCAGCAGTACCTGGGGCTGCCTCAGAATGGGGCTGCTGAGCTCCAGAAATGCTTGGGGAGGAACAGACAGAACTAGGGACTTGCCACCCCACCCAGATGAGCGTCCGAGACCCAGCTGGGCCAGTGAGGACCTGAGGAAGAGATGTTCCCACAGGGAAAAAAAAACCACCCAGAATACTCCCTGTCCCCGAGAAAACAGTCAGCATCATAGCAGAGCTGGGGTTCAGGAGGCCAGGACAGAACTGGAAAACTTGTGTCTAGCCCAAGCTCACTCCTCTGCCATCATCTCCCTGATCCCCAGGCTGGGGGGCTTAGTGAAACTGTAGAGAACACAAGGTTGGGGGGCGGGGGGCTGCACCTAATCTCTTCTAGAGCCTGGCCCACAATCTACTAGGGAAGAGACAGCTCCCAGATGGAGAAACTCTCCACCTAAATAAGGTGAGTTTTCTCAAGCTCTCTGAATCTGGACCCCAACGGCCCTGAATGCTGGCTGTGAGGAAGGTGTGGGCAGCCCAGAAGCAGCAGAGTGCTTGTTCCTTCTGAGCCTTGCCTAGGGCCCCCCTAATGATCGGTACCCCTCTTTCTCTGTCCAGCCATTTCTATCTGAAAGGTGCCATGAGCTTCCTTCCTTCCTTTTCTTTTTTTATTTATTTTTAACACACATTGCTTTATGAATCATGTGGGAAGAGAAAAATCCGAGCAAAAGGGAAAAACCATGGGAGAAATTAAAATAAAAAACCAGAAAAAAGAAGTGAAACAGCATGCGTTCATTTACATTCAGTCTCCTTAGCTCTTTTTCTGGATGCAGATGGCGTTCTCGGTCCATAGTGGACTGGGATTGCCTTGGATCCCCGAACCTCTGAGAAGAACCGAGCCCTTCCTGGTTGATCATGGCACGTTCTTGCTGTTACGGTGTGCAGTATGTTCCCGGTTCTGCTTGTTTTGCTCAGCATTAGTTGGTGTAAATCTTCCCAGACCTTTCTGGAATCAGCTTATTCATCATTTTTTACATTCCATCACCTTCATGAACCGCAGCTTGTTCAGCCGTTCCCCAACTGATGGGCGTCCGCTCCTTTTCAATTCTTTGCCACCACAAAAAGAGCTGAGACAAACTTTCTGCACACGTGGGTCCTTTTCCCTCCTTTATGAGTTCCTTGGGGTACAGACCCAGTAATGGGCGCCCTGAGCTTTCACCAAATGCTTCAGGGCCCTCTGCTTCCTTCCTTCCCCTGGAGAGGCACTGAGCCATTGGCAGGACTTTAGAGTAACCCACATGAGCTAACGTGGGCCTGGCCTGATGCCCTTCCACACTTCCCCCGTCCAGACTCTCAAAGGTGACTGATCTCTCCTCCCCAGGAGGCAGGAGCTCTGCCACAACTGGGGGACCTTCCACATCCCATCTCTGAGGGCCTTCGTGTAAATGGGGCGACCTCCAGGCTCCTTCCAGCTCAGATGCTCTAGCAACGCCATGACTGACGAAACCCGTCTTCCCGCCACATCGAGCCAGGAAATGGAGAACCGCACGTCTTGGGCCCAGGCAGCTGGGTCCAGTCAGTCCAAGAGCTGGACCCTCACGAGCAGCTTGAACCTAGAGTCCTCACTGGGTGCAGGGGTCTTGCTCAAATGCAGAGAGGGACTTTCAACGCTTTCCAGGGGAGGAAACTGAGGCTCAGAAAGGGAGAGAAAGCTAATGAAGGGCAGAGCCCCCCAGAGCCGGCAGAGGGGGCGGAGCCGGGGCCACCCTCTCTTCTCTTGGCCTCACCCGCCTGCCCCCCCCAGGACCCTGCGGGATGCAGCAGCAATGCCCCGCCCCTCAGAGGCCGCTGCCAGGACCCAGCCCTTGTTCCTGAAGGCCACACCCAGCACCTGGTCCTGGCACCTGCCCTCGCCCTCCTCCCCACCCATGGTTCCCACAGAAGCCCAGGAGACTCCGGGTACTCTTGGGGGAGGAGCAGCCTCAGGCGGCACAATCTAGGAGAGAGACTGACTCAGCGGGGCTCCGCAAGCAGGGGTTTCAGTGTCCCTCCCCATTCCAGGGAGGGAAAGTAGTGGGCAGGAGCAGACCAGCCTGACAGGACCTCTGCTCCACTGCACCCCAGCCCCGGCACACACATGCACAGAGACAAAGAGACAGAGAAATAGAGACACAGAGAGATAGAGACAGAGACTGAGAGACAGAGACACAGAGACAGAGAGAAAGAGACTGAGAGACAGAGACACAGAGAGAGACAGAAAGATAGAAACAGACTGAGAGATAGTTACAGAGACAGAGACTGAGAGACAGAGACTGAGAGAGACACAGAAACAGAGAGACAGAGACACAGAGAGATAAGAGAAATAGAGACAGAGAGACAGAGAGACACAAGAGAGATACAGAGACAGAGATAGACAGAGACCGAGAGACAGACACAGAAACACACAGAGTGAGACACAGAGAGACAAAGAGATAGACAAAGACAAGGAGAGACAGAGACACAGAGAGGCACAGACAGAACACAGAGATAAACATGCGCACACACAGAGATGATCCACTTCTCAGGAGAGGTTCAGAATATCAGAGTTAAAAGCAGGCAGAGTCTGTCTCAAAGAAGCCTCTGTTCCAGAATGAAGGTGGGAACCCCAAAAAACCGCCACCATGGGGGTCACCCGCCAACTCATGGCAGCCTAGCATGGCACCAGGGCAGCTCTGTGATGTCTGCCCTCACGCTCTAGTTTTCCCCAGTCCCTCCTGGGACGAGAGCCTCTCCTGGAACCCTAGACAAATCTCTGTGAAACAGAAGCAAGAAAGTACAATCCTGCTTGTCCAGAGAGCCCTCACCTTGCTTGTGTCCTACTTCCCTTAAATGGTCCAGTAGAGGCCACAGGGCCTTTCTCAGACTGTTTTTAAATACATAAAATGAACTACATTATCAACATATTTTAACAATATGTTCTTATATCACTACACACCTGTCAGATTGGCTAAGATGACAGGAAAAGATAATGACAAATGTTGGAGGGGATGTGGGAAAACTGGGACACTGATACATTGTTGGTGGAACTGTGAACGGATCCAGCCATTCTGGAGAGCAGTTTGAAGCTATGCTCAGAAAATTATCAAACTGTGCATACCCTTTGACCCAGCAGTGTTTCTATTGGGCCTATATCCCAAAGAGATCTTAAAGGAAGGAAAGGGCCCCACATGAGCAAGAATGTTTGTGGCAGCCCTTTTTGTAGTGGCTAGAAACTGGAAACTGAATGGATGCCCAGCAATTGGAGAGTGGCTGAGTAATGTTATGGAATATTATTGTTCTGTAAGAAACGACCAGCAGGACGATTTCAGAGAGGCCTGGAGAGACTTACATGAACTGATGCTGAGTGAAATCAGCAGAACCAGGAGAACATTGTACACGGCAACAACAATACTATATGGTGATCAGTTCTGATGAACATGGCTCTCTTCAACAATGAGGTGATTCAGACCAGTTCTAATGTTCTAGTGATGAAGAAAGCCAAATACACCCAGAGAGAGGATTGTGGGAACTGAGTGTGGATCACAACACAGAATTTTCACTTTTTTGTTGTTGTTTGCTTGCATTTTATTTTCTTTCTCACTTTTTCCCCTTTTTAATCTTTCTTGTGCAACAAGATAATTGTACAAATATGTTTACATATATTGGATTTAACATATATTTTAACATGTATAACATATATTGGATTGCTTGCCATCTAGGGGAGGGGTTGGGGAAAAGGAAGGGAAAATTTAGACCACAAGGCTATTCAAGGGCCAATGTTGAAAAATTATCCGTGCATATGTTTTGAAAATAAAAAACTTTAATAAAAAAAATTATCAGTATGCTCATGATCCAGGTTTAAAGAAGCCCTGTGCTAGATTATTTGATGGGTTAAGTGACGGTGCATAAATGTACAGAGATGCACACTGTGAGCGTTGCAGGAACTATTGTCTCTGGGCAGGCAGGCTGTGAGCATCCTTCCCCTGTACCCATTTGCTCTAGATCGACATCATGAGATCTTGATACCATCAAGAAAGGGCACAAACCCTCCTTCTTATTAATTCTTTTCTTCTAAAAGAGCCACATTTCACCAACCACTATAGTACCTTTCCATAATGACCCAAGCAGTTTAGAGCAACTTCAATAGTGAAAGGATTTGATAAAAATGAGCATCTGAGATTCAAATCAACAAAAACCCAGCAAGGATGAACATCAGTGAAAAATCCAGTCACCATCACAATTCTGTCTAGGAGCAGAGATTCTTATTATGGACTGGCAGTCAAGAACATTTGATAATCTGTGTTGGGAAAAAAAAAAAAGACACAAAAACAGGCGGGCCAATAGGATCTGGAGGAACTGCCTGGTCTGTTTTCTCTACGACTAGACTACACCAGCTGGGCATGTGCTACCAGAATGGATCATAAAGCACCAGTGAGGGAGCGCCCTTCCCTGCCTGCTCCCACACCTAATCACAAGGCCAGCCATTACATTCCAACATGGCGCCTCCCTGGGTGTTGGGACCTCTTTAGACTTAGGGACAATGCACATAATTCACCAAGTTAGGAAATAATTATCATTAAAGCAAAATTGGGGGAGGGGATGTAAATAAAAGTCAAGAGATAGAGTGTGGGAGAGTGGAATGAGCTTTGGAATAGGAGTCAGAGGGTCTGGTTTCAAATCAGCTCAACCACTTGCTACAGGTGTAATTTGAGGCAAATCACCTGCACACTTCCCTCTCTTTTCTGTACAGAGAGAGAGCTGGCCTAGAACCTGAAGAGAAGGTCTTTTCCTTCCACCCCTGCCCGTCATTCTGGCTGCCTGGGCTTCTTTCCTTTCCCTCCCAGAACGCTCTGGGCAGCTGCTATTCTGGATCCAAGAAGCCCAGAATAAAGGTTCATTATCGCTACAATCAATGCAGACAGATGAGCACTGCCTTCTCCACGAGAGAATATCCTTGCTCTAAGATGACATGTGCTACACCAGATAAAATCCTGGAATATTTTAAAAAGATAAAATTACTCCCAAGTAATTGTAAGTCTTCTTTTTCCATCTCCAAACCATCACATCCCTAAAGCGTGGAAGCCGTACCACAGGCTCCTGAGGAAGCTACAGGAACAAAGCCTAAAAGAAAGTGCAGTGAGCAGCTTCCTAAGAGCAGGGGTCTGGAGATGGAAAGACCCGTTGGGATGCTCTGTTCTAACCCCATTACTCCATGAAGAAGAAAACCGGTCGGGACTGGTCGCAGGGCCAGCTGCAGACCCTCTCTAAGGAGGAAGTCTCCAAGGCAGGATTCCAGCCCTGGGCCTCGGTGCCACTTCAGCATTGACCTGTGTTTGCTCACCATTTTAGGACCTTTCTGGAGCAAATCTCAACTCACCGGACCGGCTGCCTGAGAGGCCCTCCCAGAGGCTGCCTCCTCCCACCCTGGCCCTTCTCTCTCTGGACCCGCTGGCCTTGAGGCCTAAAACCTGGAGTCAAGCTCGGTTCCACACCAGGACCCCCTGGATGATGCAGGGGCCAGTCCCTTCCCCGTTCCACCCCTCCATTTTCTCAACTGTCCAACCAGGTTTCCTTGGTTCTTCCAGCTCTGAGCCTCGACAGAGTCCCATGGCAAATTACTCTGATTATGGGACTGAAAGCAGAAGTTAACAAGCTGGATGACAACTGAATCCATATGCTCTAGAGGGCCGACCGACCAATGACTTCTACCCAAACCGCAGTGGAGTGACTGTAAAGGCGTTTAATAATATGTAAACTCCTATGTGAAATTCTTATTTCCAGGTGAGAAGCTACCAAAAAAAAAAAAAATAAATAAATAAAAAGAGACCAGGGTACAAGAGGGCTGCCAGCCCGTTGTGGTGCAAAGAGTGACAGAAACTAAGTATTTCCTTTTGGGATTTCAAAGTCCCCAAACAGTATTTCCTTCCTCTTATTTCAATTACAAATAATAGCTCTCAGGTACACAGGCCTTTAAGTGTTGCAAAGCATTTTATACAGGGTAAGTCATTTGATGCAAACAATGCAGTCAGGGAGAGATGAGGAAACTGAGGCAGAGGGAGTGCCCCTGGGCACTGGACCTGCTCTGGTGTGCCAACAGGAAGGACACTCTCCCTGCCCTCCACCAGGGGCCTCCTTTCCCACATTCTCCACGCCAGTGCCAGCTCCCTGGCCCCGGGGTCTCTCTTCCTTTTCCATTTTCCCTCCAACAAGCGGGTTATAGGTTTGTTACACAGGCTGCCTCTCAGCCTGTGAGAAAGAAGGGAGTCCTCTGCCCTGGACTTTCCCAAGGCGGGCCCAAAGGCCACTTCCTCTGCTGGCATTCCTCCACCCCTCCCTCTCTCCGGGCCCCACAAACCAATCAGGACTCAGACAGAGACCAGCCCCAGCGTCTGATGGCCCCAGAATCAGTGACCTCACCTCAAGTCTCTCCCTCCTGTCACTCCTTCCTCAAACTCCAGAGCCCCTCTTGCCTCCAGCTCAAAGAGACATTCTCCTGTTTGGCTGGCCCTGCGCTCACAGCCCGGCTCTAGCACATCCTGTGGGGGTGCAGAGAGGGCTTTTGGTCCTGTAGAGCCCTGGACCCACTCCCCTCAAAACCACCTGACCTGCCTCTTTGCTCACACACAGGCCCCTCCGTGCCCGGGGCCTGCCTTGACCCGGACCTCATTCCGGATTCCCTCACCCAGATCCATGCTGTCTCCATCCACAAACATCTCTGTTTCCTGTCCCTGGCACAGAAGCACAGGGTGGGCCACACAGCAGCCTCTCAATCCGGCTGTGACTGGTATGGTCAGTGGGATTTTATTTTTCATTAGAAAACCCACAACTCTCCCAGGAAGCTGGAGACCGTCAGGGGCAGGGGCAGATCCGGCCCCCTGGAGTCGCTGCTCCAAAAGTCCAGAACCTCAGGCTTGCTAACAGACTCAAGGGGCCCACCAACACCTCCAGCCCACAAGGCAGGTGGCGTCAGAACAAGATGGGAGGTTCAGACGGCCATTAAGTCGCAAACCAATCTCACTTGGGTGCCTGGAGATGAAAGCCGCGGCGCGGATCCTGCCGCCCTGCGCTGAGTTCCAGTGGGAGCCAAGGAGCTGGGGTGGGGTTGGGAAGAGAAACCAGTCCAAGGCTGCTCCCTGGGGGGGGAAAAGGAGGAGGAGGAGCTCTTCACATCCCGATGAAACCTTTCCTGAACTCTGAGCTGATACCAGAGCAGCCACCCAAGATAAGCGGCCAAGAGTTTCCCAGGGAGAACTTCTCCAATTCTTGTGTCCCAGGTGCAAAGGAGAGACTGGGCGCCTCGGCGTTTCCTTCTGAAGCAAACCCTCTTCTCCACCTTGCCAATCACGTAGGCTTCCATCTCCTCGCTGCCATTTTGTCATTAAGGGATTGGTGTTTAACAGGCTGCATTTGGCTCAGTGTTGGCGGCCTGCCCTATCAGTTGTTTCACAAGTAGTTTCTGTGGTTTCAAGAAAGGCAGGGTGTTTGATTTTAAATAATGTTTTAAAAATATTTCAGAATAGGGCTCATCCATTCTGCAGTGGGAGGTGGGGGAGAGCAAAGGAAAAACTGAATCGAAGCCAAAGGAGTCTGGGGGGACCAAAGGGCCTGGGGCCAAGCAAAGGAAAGCAGACTGCTCAGCACCTAGAGCAGGAGCCTAACTGCTTTCCCAATTAGAAGAAATTAAGGACATCAGAAATGAGACTTGAGATGTGACGGTTTGTTCCACCCTTTCCACCCACCAAAATAAATTCATCTAACCCCAATTTATTTATGAAAAAATAAAATTCCCAACAGTTCAAAATCAATGTAAAGGATTGTCATCTAATCAATTAACAGGCAGCCCTCTCATCAGCCAGCCTGATCACAGTAATTAAGGTAAAGACTCTCCTCTCTGGGAATCTACACCATACAAAAGGGTAGAAGCCCAAAGGACCCAGCCCATTAGTCAGAGGCAGATCCATCCCCAAGGGCTCCAGATGGAAGCAGAGGCCCCGCTTTCCCAAGAAACACCTGGCTCTCAAATGGCTGCCTCTTCCTGCCTGGCTCCCGGGGAATCTGACCATAAAGGTGAGAGCCAAATGTCCCGGCCTTTCCCAGAGGGGAAGGGCACGGAAGCCAAAGCCAAAGACCTGGACTTCAATGCCCACTCCCACCTCTCCTCCTCCGGTCCGAGTTGGCCCTGCCTGGGTTTCTTAAGATGGGGGGAAGAAGGGCAGTGGCGCTCCCCAGCCCCTCCAGCTCCAAACCTTTCTAGAGCCAGAGGCCCACCACCAAACCAAAGCCACAAGCGGGCTCTGAGGCCAGTCGGCCGCTGCAGGGCCCCCCCAGCTTCTCCCAAGGGAAGATCCAGGTGACCAGCACCTGCACCCAGAATCCAAGCCGGGCCAGCAAGTCCTGCAGCGGCCGCCCGCACCAATAAGCTCTAAGCCACGGCAGCAAAGGCACCTCTTGGTCTCTGAGAAAGGAGTGGAGCAGGGAGCACCACTCTCAGCACGGGCTTCAGAAGAGAGAAGTAAAACAGAAGAAAAAAGGCCAAATGAGTGCAAACAGGAAACGGGGGTGAGTTGCACAAGAGAAGTCAGCAGGCCGGCCAGAGCGCAGCTCCCAGACATAAACTGGCAAGCACCATGGGCACCCAGAGGCCTGGCACTACCAGCTCCCAGTCTCCTTGGCAGCCCCGGCCACAAGCAAGGCTCTCTGTACCTTTGTGTGCACTGGTGACAAGACAGCCCCACAGTGAGAAGAGAATCCAAGGGGAAGCCGGCCTGAAGGCACAGCCTGGAGCAGTACCCTTTTGGGGAAGGGTCCTCTCAGTAGCAAAGACTCCCGAGCCGAGCCCAGCTGGGCTAAGCAGACCACAGTTCTGGACCTGAGGGGCCCATTTAATAGTCACCCCCTTCTGAGGACACCAGAGCAGTCCTCAGAGGCAGAAAAGGGCAAATCCTGAGTCCCTGGTGTGGCACTAGAAGAAACCCCAGAGGACAGATAGAGTCCTTTCTGCTTTTATACCATCCCAAGGACAGACAGAAAACAGAAGGAAGGGCGGGATGCAGCCCACGGCTCTGGGCCTAATTCTGGACAGCCCCTGAGTCCAGCCCTGAGAGAGGGTTCCTCGGTTCTAACTCCCTATTACGGAAGCTAAGGGATAGGAAGGGGAGGTGGAGGCATCGGTGGTTCCCTGGGGAGAAGCCCAAGCCCATTAAGACAATGACTGGCAGCTCAGCGGTGGCCCCCACGGGCTTCTGGCACAGTCGGGGGAGAAGCAATCCTTGCAGGAGGGGGATGATGCTCTCTTACATTTCCTACACAGGTATGTGGACGCCAGGACAAACAACTCTGCAAACGAACCAGAAAGAGAGAGATCCCAGGGGGAGAGACTGAATGAGGGGAAACAGAAGGACTCCAGGAAGATGGGGTGCAGTCACAGGAACCCAAGTCATCTTACCAAGGAGAGTCAAGGCAGGGGGAGCAGGGCCTCCGGGGAGACGCTTACATAATCTGGCTGAAGGGACAGGTCAGGCCAAAGGGTCCAGCAGCCATCCTGGCAAAGGGACGCCGTCGGGAACGCCGAAGAGACGGCACGGCGGACACGCCTCAACTCCATGAGGGTCTCTGGGATCTACCTGCTTTTACTTCTAATAAGTGACAGGCAACGTGAGAGATGAAGCCCACGCGAGGACCGGATCTAGCAGCGACGTCCCTCCTAAAGGGGCATCGACACCATGGGGCTAGATGGGCGATCTGTGTTTAGCAGGCGGGCCAAACAAGGGGCACGTAAGACAAAGAAGAGACAGTGGGCTAGCAAGCGGAACCTCCCGGCCATGCCAGCCGCTAATGGCGCCAAGGTTCTTCAAGGAGAGCCGGTCTTGCCCCTTCCTGGCCTTCGGAAAATCTAAGGGAGTTGGCCGTGCCCATAGCATCTTTTCAATGCACCAAAACACAAGAATGACGGTAGGGACTGGCCAAAGGAAACCGCTTCATTGGCTCCGGCCCAGAGGTTGGGGAAAAGGAACTGTCCGGGCTAGACCAGGCTGCCACCCACTGGGCACAGGCCTTTCTGAGGATAAGCTGAGGGAAGTGGCTAAAAGTCCTACAGAGAAACCACCAGACCCAGAGAAGAGTTCAAGGTCTCGTCCTCCCAGGCCTCTCCCAAAGGAAAGGCTGGCCCAGGGCACTGTCCTCAGCCCTCGGTGTTAACTCATACCTCACCTCAGAGCTTACAAAGCCCTTTCTTGAAGGAGGCAATGCCAGCACTGCTCTGCCCATATTACAGATGAGGGTGGCAGGGCACGGAGATGTGCTCAGGAGCACCTGCCTCCTCCTCCTCCTCCTCCTCATGTGGCATTAGTGGATCCCTTCTACAGATCCAGGAGAGGACTTTTCTCCTCCTGTGGCTGAGCCAGAGACATTCCAGGGCTAACCTCCAACCCTGGGACCCCAGAAGGGCTAGCCCCCTTCACCTTGCCCTCCATCACTCCCACACCTGTCAGCTCCTCTAGAACAGAAGCTCACTGAGGGCAGGGAGGGTCTTGTTTGCATTTATATACCCAGAAAGAAACGTGGGATGGTTTGTGGGTCATGGTGGTGAGGCTGGGGGGGGGGGCGGTCAACCAAACACCAGCCGGGTGGTGGTCGTGGGGGAAGGGGAGTCCGGGAAATCACGAAGGAGGAGGATATGATCAGAAGTCTTAGCAGAGACGCTAGAAGGCAGAGGAAAACCCAATAATCAGCACAAGTCCACACAGGTCCTACAGAAGAAGAGCGAGTCCTGTATTCGGGGTCACAACGTCGGGGTGGAAAATCGGGCATCTGCTGTGTCATCGTGGGCAAAGAGAGCCTCAGTCTCCCCATGTGCAAACTAGAGCTAACACCAGCACGACCTCACCGTTTTGTCTTGAGGAATTCACTTTGTAAATCTCTGCAAATGTGACTTCTTACTCTCAACACATGGCTGGGGGGCAGAGAGGGCTGAAGGAATCACACCTAAGGCCCCATTCCCCATTTCTGCAAAGCCGGGGGAGGGACACCACATCTCTTTGGAAGCCTGAAGGTGAACAGAATAGAAATGTTCAATAGGAAAGAACTTCTGTCAGCTACAGAAGGCAGCAAGGAGAAAGGAGCTGACTAATGAAAGAAAAATGCCCTTCCCAAAGTGAGGGGACTCCAGGAACGATGACCTGCATGTCCCAGGGCTTGGCAAACTGCAGCCTACCACCTGTTTTCATGTGGCCCACAAGCTAAGAAGGGTTTTTATATTTAAAATGATCATTTAGTAACATGAAGCAAAAACAAGCCTCCGAGGGGGGGATTTGGCCACAGGTCAGAGGCTGCTATCGTCACTGGCAGATGCTGTCACTGAATGCTCTTCATTGTTTTCAGGAGGTTTTAATTGGAGAGTGAGATAACTGTGATGTAAAGACAAATGGTCTTAATAAAACATTTAAATAGATTTTATTGATAATTACTTTTCCATCACCTAGATCCCCTGTCTTCCCCACCCAGTCATCTCTTAACCAAAAAAATGTTTTCAGAGGAAAAGCAACAAAGTCAGCAAAAGCTATCAATCTATGGCTGGGGTGGGGATGGGGGGCCAGAAGCACATTGATATGCAGCGTTTCACACCTATGGACCCATTCCCCATTTCTGCAAAGACACGGGAGGGAGAGCACATCTCTTCTTTGGAGCCATCAAAAAACTTGATTTTGAAAACGGTGCAAGTGAACAGAACAGACTCAGTGGAGAGCGCCTCATTCCAGGATGTAAACTGCAGTCACCCAACCAGAGAGTGGCACGTCTCCCGGGCTTCCTGAGGACCCACTTTCTATACTACCTAGAAAGGTGATCTGAGGAAGCAAGTACTGAACTCACAGGTCGCCCAGCAAGTCCCAACAGACCTTAGAAGTGAATATTCATTGCCAAGCTCCCCACTCACATCCTTAAATGGGGAGTGCAGCATGAGGTCCAAGTGCCATGACCTAGACACAAGGTCCTGCTTTTCATCTTCACATGGTACTGCTCACTGAGAGGCTAGAACACAATAAAGGAAATCTCAAGTGGGGATTTTTGCAAAAGTCTTCTTGGGTTTGATGGAAATTTGCAAGAGTAAGCTTAGGACAGTTCTAAAGCACAAGCCTGAAACACTCAGAAAAATAAATGCCCTCGAGATGGGCACGAAGCTCTCCAACAAGCCTTCTGTTCTCCTTCAGACAGCTGGCTGGGGCCGGGCGGCTGGGGGTGGGAGACACAAAGGCTGTTCAGATGACTCCCAGCCCCAGAAGGAGCAAATACTAGGAAATACCTAGGGAGTCTCAGCGGTAGTACCAGGCTGCCACGATTGTTCAGAAGCTGCTCCAAAAGCCCACTCCCGACTATTCCAAGATCCCTCCCCAACTGGATGCCGTACACCAGTCAATGAGAAAAGGCCAGGCCAGCGAGGGCCGTGTGGGGCGGGCGCTAAGGCTCTTCCCCCTGAATCTGTCACCGATTCCTTTGCTCTGGGATGTCGGACAAAACCGAGCTGGTTTCTCAATCCCCGCTTTCCTCCGAGATTAGAAAACAGAAAAGGTCACACTCGTGGGATGGGGACGGTAAAGTAAAAAGTACCAAGACACAAGAGGCGTCAACACCCTGCCAGGAGAGAACAAACGGCCAGCGGTGTCACGTAACAGAAGTGGGGAAGCAATGGAGTGGGGGAAAAGACAGCAGAACCTCCGGTCTGAAGAGGGTGGAGGAAACGGGGGGCCGCCCTGCACACAGGATATCAGTTACCCAAACAAAGCCCCAGCGTGAGGGTGCTCAGGGGAAGCAGTAATCAGAGAATCACTGGGAGAGCAGAGAGCAGCCTGGCCCCCGGTGCCGAGGGCACAGGCAGGGGCTCGGCTCGCAGACACCCCTCACCCCCACCAGGGACAGGAGCACTTCCTGAATTTCACAGCAGGACCAGAAAAACTGCCCTGCTCGTTTAGTCCTCAGCTGAAAAATCCTACCTGTTCCATTCCCTGAAACGCAGGTTCACCACTTGCTGCGTAAGGAAGCAGGCAGTGTGGCAGCGGTGGGGGCGGCAGCGCCAGCAGGGGCCCCTTCTGTCCCCACCTGCTCTCCATTCCACATCCCTTCCCATCCCACCTGAATTTCCAAAAGCCAGTCGGAGCTTCACCTCTTCCCAACCAGCCTGGACTCACCGTCCTGGCAGCCCTCAACCTAAAAGTCTCAGGCCCAAGAGGGTCTGATTACAGGAGCCTAGAACCAAGGGCTAGAAGTCAGGGAACCTGGGCCTTTCCCAGCCCAGCAACTGGCGAGCCCACCTCAGGCCAGGTCCTGCCTTGGAATGAGGGGCAAAGCGAGGAGACTGACTCAGGTGGAGAGCCTCAGGTGTGCCCTAGAGAGCAGAGGCAGGGGCTTCAGAAGCCCCAGGCCCGCACACAGCACTGGCCAGCTGGAGGTGGCAGCTGTTTGCAGAAGGCTTTGCTTGCCTTCAATGAACCTCCAAAAGCCCCAGAGGACCGAGACCTTTGTGTTGCCAACATCCCAGGCAAGGGAGGAAAAGAGGGCATTGCTGGAAACCAGCTCAACTGGTTCTGCAAAGGAGCCCCTGGCCGGTTCCACCTTCTTTCCCCAAGTTAAAAAGAAAAAGGGCAGCAGCCCAGAGCCAGCCATTTACCAAACACATTCTCCCTCTGGGGCTCACCTTGTTGCCAGTATCTGTCCCCCAACCTTGTGATTACTGGGCTTTATAAAGCTAAAATTAGTCAGGTAGTTCATAGGAGGAAAGAATCATTCTGCCTCTGGGAAAAAATTGATAATATGAAATGTACAGAATAATGGGGTGGGGGGGCAGGAAGAACACACATACCACCCCCCTGCCCAAAGACAGATATCCGTGGAGAGAACTCCCAGCCCGGCCTGAGAAGCTTCAAAACACCTCAGACAAAAATAGACACTCAGATAAAGGGACCCAACCTATTTATACCCCCAACAGAGGAGCTGGTCGGGGAGGAGGGTGTGTGTGGGGGGAGGGGGGAGCAAGGGAAGAGAAGTCAGGCTTCCTGCTCACAGCCGCCCAGCCAAGCTCTGGGCCGTAGCCCCACAGTACCCTGTTCTCATCTCCACAGCTTCAGGAAGAGGGACCCTGGAAAAGGGAAAGTCACAGGACCCTAGAAAGCCCTGGAGGGAAACACTGGGCAAGCTGATGTGGGGGTGGCAGAATGGCAGGCCGAGGGTGCTGGGGGCCTGGACCCTTTCGCTCACCAGATGTCACAGGAACCCAGTACTGGGCTCCTTTCAGAGCTTTAAGGCCAAACAAACAGGCAGGGAAGAAATGAAGAGATCACTCCAGTGACTCATCGGGGCTGAAGAGGGCTAGAATCTGGGGGGCCCAGAGTCAGAAGTGAGATTTCTAAAAGCCCCCAGCTCCCAGGAAGTGAGAGGGAATGAGTGCAGAGCCGACATGGCCTGGAGGGGACCTTATTAAACCACCAAATTCAAGGGATCACCCCCCCTCCCCCTCAAGCTCTACTGGAGTGGGAAATCAAGAGCAACCCTCAGGAATCCTAGGCCTAGAAGGTTTCGTGGTTCAGATGGAATCAAACCCTCACTTCCTTCCATCCCATTCTCAAAGACAAGAGACTTTATAGCAAAATGCTGCTTTGAGACCAACCAGATCAAGAGAAAGGTTTCTAGTTTTTTCAGAAAGAGAAGCCCACCCCAGCCCTTTCAATCTGCCACAGCTGGAGAGTGCCCAAGGGTTACCGAGCAACTCAAACTCTCTCACCATGTTAATGGGTTCGGGAAGTGCTGGCGGGCCCATTGCAAGCCAAAACACTGACAGGACCAAAGGAGCACATTTGCCCACCTCCCACCTCACTTGGCAATAATGGGCCGGAAGGCCCAAGGCTTGACTGTACTGTGGACATGAAATATTGATTCCAGTTGACATAATACAAATGGAATAGACTAAAGAAAGCTCCTAGGAGCAGAGAAGAAATGTCAGTCAGGAGGCTAAGGCTTAGTGGAAAAACAGTTAATGAAGGCATGGAACCAGCCCTGGTCAGATACTCACAGAGCTGGAGTCATCCTGTTCAAAGGGGAACCAGTATGGCCTGGGAAGTTTTGGACTTCCCAAGAGGACTAACTGTGCAAAAGTCTCAGGCTTACAGAAATCCTCTCGGCCCTGTCCTGCCTTCCAACGTTAAATTCCACTCACAACAGCCACCAAAAAAAATTTCCAGCCAATCTTTGGTTACAACCTGAAAGGTTCCTGGTCCCTTTGCAAGGCGTTTTAACCTGAAGCCAGTTGAATTTCAACTATAAATCAACAGACCACACCCAGGACAGCCTTAAATCAAGCTGGAACCTCCAGTTTGGCCACTCCTGGAAGTCAACAGAAAGCAGTGGCTGAAGGTCTAACCAAGGACTGACCAAGACTGAATCACCTTTCCCCTGCAGCTGCAGCCTCCAATGAAGACACTGTTCAGATCTGAAGCCCCCTTGACCGGAGCTCCTGGGCCAAGCTAACATGGGCTTAGATACTGTATCAGACCCCCCAGCTGCCCAGGCCTAGGCCAGGAGGGCAAAGGAGCATCCTCCTAGACAGGGCCTGCTTACCTACCATCCAGCTCACAATGCCCGAAACCTCCTTCCGCAGCTCGTTTGTCTATACCATTTTAAAGGCTTCCTCACAACAACCAAAGGTGTTGTCTAGTGTTGCCATTAACCCCATTTCACAGAGAGAAACTGATAAAACAATGCAATGTTCAAGGTAAAGCTGACTGGGAGCAGCCCAGAGCCTTAAGGTTGCCATTTGGGCCACAGAATCCCTATCATCCCCACAAGATCTCAAGTCCTTCTGGGCTGGTCTTTTCTCCAGGGCGGCCGGTCGAAGGCTGATGGCAAGGGAAAAGCAAAGCTCTGAGCTTCCTGGGGGGAACTCCGATGTGTCCACTGCCTCCCAGGGCCCCTCCCGATGGCTGGGGTCAGTCCTGGGTTTTCCTGGACCTGCTCTCCCAGCCTTGATGGTTCTGAAGCCCAAATACAAAGTAGATTTCGGGGCATCTGACTTGTGGCAGACCCTGGCCGACAGCAAGGAGAAGCTCTCCCCCCTTCCCTCTTACTGTGGCCACTGGCTAGAAGACAAGCTGGCAAGTGGTTGACTGCCTTCCTGCCTGCCAAGATCCAGAAGCCCCACTTGAAAAAGGAAGCAAAAAATCCAGTCCCCAAGGCTGCCCCACCTCCGCTCTGGGATAGCCATCTCCCTCCCTCCTGACAGGCCCCATTCAAGAACCCCCTCAGGATGTGAAATTGTGTCTGGGGCAAAGCAGATGGGACAGAAACTCCCTCAGAATCAGGTGTCACCAAAAGCAGCTCACAGGCAGGCTCAGGCTCAGTGAGCAGGCGATCTCCCGGCCACATAAGGGCTATTTTTGTTCTTCGGCATTTCGGGGGGTGTTTTATTTTTTCAGAGAGCTCTTGGGAAAAGGGCAAAGGAAAAAAGGAGGAAAAAGCTTGAAGATGCCAATTGTTTGTTTACCTCTTTGTGGAAGAACCGGTTTAAGTCATTCTGAAGTAAACCCAAGCTTAGAGAGCCTTTCATGGGGGTGGGGAGTCTCCTCATGCAGCATCCCTGCCAGCAGGGAGGGGAAACCTTAGGACTGCTCTCATCAGCACCCAACTGGCTGCTGAAGCTGCCTTCACATGGAAAAGCAGCAGGAAACACAAGATGGGGTTTCTCCTTCTTGGCTCCGCTGCCTCCTTAGTCTCCAGCTCCAATGGGCTTCCTCCTCTTGGGGAGGATCCTGTCACCTGCTCAGGAGCTGCCTGTCCTTAGGTGTCAGAATCTGGGGTTTTCTGGAGGAGAGGAGCTGGGGTTGTTACTGGGAGTAGCTCTTCTCCAGAGCCCCAAGCAAGAGTAAATCAATAACTGGGAGAGATGCAGAGGAACCCCCAGATGGGGGGTACCCTAAGGATGCATAACCCTGCCTCCCACCAGGCTTTCAAGGGGCTGCCATAAAAGAAAATGGCAGCAGGGAGCTTCAGTCCCTGGTATCGCTCCTTGGGCAAACCCCGACAGAAAACCCCCTGAGTGAGCAGTCTCCTTTTATGGTCTGGGGAGGAAGGAACCCCAAAAGAAAAAGGGGCCAAAACGAGAGGAGGGCAACCACTGGCCAGCCTACAACTCCTGGAGACCTCCCCGCCCGCCCCCACAGAGCACCCCTGCCCTATGACCTCTCTCAAAAAGTAGAAATCCAAACGCTGAGCTTGCAGTCCCAAGTTCCCTCTGGCAGGGTCTGTGGGAGTGGGGGCCCGTGTCAGAACAGACTTAGAAAAGGGGGCGCCGGGAGGCTGGAGAGCCCGGAGGGCTCCAAAGGGAGCAGCTCCGGCCACACTCAGTGGCCAGCCTGGTCCTCCCCGGCCTCTTTCACCCACACACACTCAGTCCACCAGAGAGAATGGAGACTCAGATGTCCAGAGGAAAGAATCCCTTCCAGAACGGCACTCAGAGGTGGCAGGGGAAGGGGAGAAGCAGCGAACGAGTGGGAGGAGACCCCCGAGGAGAGGAGGATGTGGGGGGGGGCAGGGCAGGTGCCAGCCCCCGGAACCCCAGCACCCACGCCCGGGGATGGGGGAGGGGTCAGAAACGGGTCAAGTTCGGGTGACAGATGACAGTGGGGGAAGGGGAGGCCGAGAGCAGGATCCCAGGTCTGCATTCGCTGCTTGCACAAGCCCTCCGCAAGCGGGTGTAGACGCAGGACCGCCTGGTATAGACATGCGGCCGCGGGAGCCCGGTCCCCCACGCACCCCGGGGAAGGTGGGTCGGGGCCGGCTGACATTCGTGCCCCAGCCGAGCTCTCAGGGAGCCGGGCCCGGACCGGGGGTCGCAGAAGCCACGCGGACCCCGGGCCGGGCGCGGGCCGAGCAACAGGTTGCCCGGAGAAAGTGACAGCAGGGAGGGCGACGCTGGGAGGGTCACAATGGGGGGCCCGGCGGGGGAGGGGGCGGCGGCCGCGATGACAGGACGCCCGGC
>JAJPUD010010202.1:5838-24433 GCA_023553655.1 Myrmecobius fasciatus | reverse complement strand
GCGCGCGCGCCGGCCAAGGGCTCCGGAAACAGCCGAAGGGGAGCGGGGTGGGCGCGGCCACACCTGGCCACGCCCCCTCTCGTCTACTCATCCCTCCCCGCCTCCTCCAAACTCCGCCTGAGCTCTTTCCCTCAGCTCAGGAAAGGGCGGCGAGCGGCGTGCTAAGAGCTGGCCCCACCCTCCGCCCCGCCCCCGCAGCCGAGGGTGGGCCCAGGCGACTTCCGGAAACACCCGGAGCCGAGGCTTTCTCCCGCTGCATCCTGGCAACTTCCTCACAGCATCCCGGCAGTGGTACCCAGGCGGGGCCCCCCCGGGCTTTCCGTAGAGGTCCGGTGCGCTGCCGGGGAGGCTCTGCGGGCCAGGGCACACACCAAGAAGTTGGGAGGCGGCTCGCCGACCGCCGCAAGGACTTTTACCGCCCGCCCCGCGCCTGACGTCCTTAAAGCACTTTGTAAAGCTTAAAGCGCCCCAGAAACGGGATGGGGAGGACCGTGACGAGAGTGCAAGGGTGCCAGAAGGAGGTGGGGAGGCAGGCGGGGCGGGGGGAGGGGGACTCAGAACGATGCAGGGACAGTGCTGCAAGAGCAAGACCCGGGTTCAAATGGCACCCCGACCCTCTGCCCGTGTGAAGGCTGGCATATGACTTCAGCTTTCTCCGAGACTAAATGAGGGGGTGCAAATAAAAATAATAGCAATGTCGCTTTACTCAATCTCAGCTCTGAATATGCAATCCTATGAACATCAGCTGTTATTCTTAGAGGCTCATTGAGCTTTAGCCACAAGGGATCTCAGAAATCACCCAGTCCGAATCCTTTCTTTCCCAGAGGAGAAAATGGAGACCCAGAAATGTGAGGGGACTTGCACAAAAGGTCGCTGCTGACATGCACTGGCGGCAACATTGGAACTCGGGCTCTGAGTTCAGAATCCGCATCTTTTTACAATTATGCAACATCCTTGACAGGTGGGCACTGGGAAATCTCCAGCGATGGGGACCTCGGCTACCTATCCAGGCAAGTCCATCGCACTTGGAGACAGTTCAGATTAAGAACTTGGTTTTGCAGCAGACCTGAAATGTGCCTACCTTCAAATTTCCATCGGGAGTGATGTGGGGAAAGAGCGCTGGCCTTGGATCTAAAGAGCTGGGTGCTTCAGTCCTCTCTCTCTCTCTCTGTCTCTCTCTCTGCCTCTCTTTTATCATCTGTAAAATGGGAATTCTAATCCCCGTGTTACCTCCCTCATAAGACTCTTATGAAGAAAGCCCTAGAAAAATGGAAGCTATTGAGATTGACTACTTCTGCTTTTTGGGGAATGAAACAGTCAAATGAAGTGGTTCTTGGGGGGCACAGTGGACAAGACTCAGAGTCAGGGTCTCTCGAGTCTGGGAGCCTCAGAGTCAGGAAGATTCCCGCTTCAGGCACTAGCCATGTGACTGTGAACAAGTCATTTACATTTTCTGACTCAGTTTCCTCAGCTATTAAATAGGGAGAACTCACAGGGTTCTTGTGCAGCTCAATTCTAAATGCTATCTTCTGCTCACTTTGCTATCTACTTCAGCTCCATGCTTTGAGGCATCCTTACCCAGGGAGGATTCCACCATCTACTTTCTTCCACTTCCCCTTTCTCCCATAGATTATGAACTTCCTGAAAGTAGAGACTGTCCCATTTTTCTTGTTTATTGGATCCACAGTGTTTAGCAGAGTGCCTAGCACACAGTAGGCATTTAATAAGTGCTTTAATCGAATTGAATTTCTCTTGTACATGGTGGCCCATCCAAGACTAGAAGCAGCAATTATTAGTAGTTGTGGTAGTATGTTATTATTATTCATTTTTACAACACCATATATGAGTTAATATCTCTCTGTGTCAATCAGCCCATCTATCCCTCTGAAAGTCACCCATCTCATTACCTAATTCACTGCAGATCAGATTGCTAGCCAGTGGCTGTGACCAGACAAAAACATTCCATAATCCTAATGGCTGCTTTGGGGATGGGAGAGGAGCGGAGCAGAGGGAGCCAGCTGAAGTTTAGGTCCTATTCCCAATTCCTCAAGAAGGGGCAGGGCTCTAGAGAGGGCTACCCTTCTCAGCAAGACATGAAAGGGAGACTCCAAGGGATTGCTGCTTTGCTCATAGCCCTGGGCTCCCATAAGCCTTATTCCCTAATGGGTCCTTTGGAATTCCCTGGCTGAGGCTGCTGTGTTCACCAAGCAGGTGAGAAGGAACAGCAAAGATACACATGATACATGGAAGCTAATACACCCAAATGCTTCTGGACACTTAGAAGAACTCACCAGTCTAAGAGCATTTTAAGGTTTCCAAAGCACTTTGTCCTAGAAGAGGGGTAGTATGGGATTATTAAGCCCATTTTAGAGATAAAGAAAACTCATACATGAGTCAATACCAAAGACTAAACCTAGGTCCTGATTCCAAGAGACCCTATTCTCATTTGATTGCTTTGCCCTTCCTCCATCTTCAACAAGTGAAATGTTTTCCTTAGGAAAGTGAAGAAAGGGTTTTACATTTGAGCCTGTGATCTTCTCAATATGGGCACTCCCTCATCCTAGGTGCTAGTGCAGAAGACCTCCTTCCCTTTTCTGCCCCCGTGCCTACTCAGCCTGTTGGAATTGGTCACAAAAAGACTCAGGGGTTTTAGTGGACTGCAAGCTCTGCAATATGAGTCACAAATAGGACATGGCCGCCAAAAAAAAAAAAAAAAAGCTTATTGGAATCATCTTGGGCTGCATGGAAAGAAGTCTGGATCACAGGAATATGGTGGTGACAGTCCCATCTTGAGAAGTGGGGTACCATGCAAAGAGCACTGGAATTGGGACCAGAAGACCTGGATTCAAATCTCAACACTCTTACTTGCCATCTGACCCTGGGCAAGATACATCACCTGTTTGTGTTTTAGTTTCTTTATCTGTAAAATGAGGGGATTGGACCAGATAGATGTCTCTAAAGGCTGGATCCATGATCCTCTCTTCTCTATTTTGATCAGACCAGCTGTAGGATGTTATTTTCAGTTCCGGAAAGGGCATGGGTAAGAGGATGGTGACCACTACGATGAAAAGCCTTGTGCCAGCCGAAGCTAGGAGCCAAAGGCAGAATGGCAAAGACAGAGACTTCCCACTCCTAGTGGAATGGGTCGCTTCAGGAGGTAATAATAGCTTCGGCTTCCTAGGAAGTCTCCAAGCAGACACTGGAAGACCACCTGTCCACCACATTGTAGTGGGCGTTTTCAGGTTGGGCTTGCATGAGATGGCCCTCCCAAGCACTAAATTGTTGGATTCTGGTCCTCCCACAGAACCACAGAAGATCTACATAATGCCAGGGGCATTTCTCTGGTTCTGACCCAAAGAACAAAGATGAGTCCTGGCCTTTCCCTTCAGGTAGTTAGCTAGCAAGCTCACCCCCAGGAGTTCAAAGATCTCTGCAGATGAATATTTATTTCAGGGAGAAGAATCATTTCAAACCAGATGCCCTGCAGGCGCCTAAAACTCTACACAGCCAAAACAGCACTCATTATCTTCCTCTTCCCCTCCCGCCATTGACTTACCATTTTAGAAATTTGCTCAGAGACTCAGAAAGGTTGATCCACCAATCACCGCAGTCAGAGGTGGGATTTGAACACAGCTCTTCCCAACTCCAAAATCCGATTTTCTATCCACTTTGTCACTATATCTCTGTAGGATATTACTGAGGTGGAGATAAGACTTGTGCAGCTAAGGGCCAGCCCTGCCAGGATCTTCTACTGATCCCTGCTCAGTTTTCCAGCTCACTCTTCAAACCCTCTGCTCAAGGGGAAGGGCAGTAGAGGAAGTTAGTCAGTCACAAGCATTTGTCAGCCAGGAGGTATTAGCCAGGAACAACACTGGCCTGGCAATCAGAAGAAGTGGCTTCAGATTCAGTTTAGCAGCTGGACGTTGGTCCAATCGTGTAGGGGCCAATGAGGTTTGTCCCTCTGTAAAACAACAGGTAGGACTGGATCAGAGCTATAGTCTCAGATCCTTTCTCCCACTCTCTAAGCTGGTGAGTTCCCCATCTCCAAGGCTATTCACCCCTGGCATGTTGGGACTTGTGTCCTAGGGACCCGCTGTGCTCAACAAGAGCTTTGGGGGAGGAGGGAGACGGGAGCCTGAGATTTGGCAAGGGTTTCGGCTAAAAACAGACCAGGCAGAGAGAGCCCTAAACCTTCAGGGCAGCTTTGCCCTCCTCCCAATCTCCAGGGCAGGAACAGACTTACAGTTGCCATAGGACCCAGAGCTGGAAGGGATTATCTTTGTGACCTTGAGTAAGCCAATGAGGAGGTCCAACTCTTGCTGTTCACTCGTTTTCAGTCATGTCTGACACTCTCTGAGGGTTTTCTTGGCAGAGATACTGGAGGGGTTGGCCATTTCCTTCTCCAGTTCATCTGACAGATGAGGAAACTGAGGCAGACAGCGTGAAGTGACTTGCCTAGCATTACAGCTAGGAAGCATCTGAGGCTATATCCGAACTCGGGTATTCCCGACTCCAGGCCCGAGGCCCTCTCCCCTGTACAAGCTACTTGTCCGATGCCCCTTCATTTTATGAGGTAGGGAAGTGACTCACCCACTGGGTGGGTAACTGAGACAATCAGATTGCAGCCAGTGTCCTGGGGCTCAAAATCCCTCCGCCGCAGGCACAAGCTTCCATTCAATACAGGGTCACTTCTGCAAAAGGGAAAGTGGCACAGGAGCGCACTCCGACTTTCCCTTCCCCTGCCCACCTTCACCCACTTGCGTCTGGGAATCAGCAACGACCATCTGCCCCCTGGTGGACACGGGTAAGCTCACAACCGGCTCTCTGGGCTTTCCCGCCATCCATCCAACCGTCCAACCACCGTCATCCTTCCCTGCCCAAAGAACAAGGTGAGCCCGCCCAGGTAGGGTGAGAAGCCTGGGGAGGGCTGAGAACCAGGGACGCTTGCCAAGTGATTTAACCACGGTCCAGAGCTTTGAGCCTCAGCCACTGCTCTTCGAAGCGCTCCCATTTTACAGACTGGCAAGGTACAAAGAAAAGGGGAAAGGCAGTGTCTGCCCTCCCAGGAGCTCCCAGACAACCACGGACAGATCGACTAGAGACACAGGATAGAGGGGAGTTACCCAGAGATCTCCTACATAGCAAGTTCATATGTGTTTGCCCCTTTAATGAGAGCCAGAGCAGTGTAGGGGAAAGTAACTGATGAGAGCCAGCATTAAACATCCTCCTTTCCTTCAGGGAGATCTGGCATCTTATTTTATTTTATTTTAAAAAATTCATATTTCTGTGGCATTTTCAGTTGTACAAGTCATTTTTATTCTTTATTTTTAAAATAGATTTTTCTTTTTTAATAGCATTTTATTTTTGCCAAATACATGTAAAGATCATTTTCAACACTTATTTTTGTAAAACTCTGTATTCGAAAATTTTCCCCCCTCCTTCCCTTACCTCCCCTCTCCCCAAAACAGCAAGTAATCTGATATAGGTTAAATATGTGCAATCCTTTAAAATATATTTCCATATTTGTCATGTTGTGCAAGAAAAATAAGACCAAAAGTGTGGGGGGGAACCCACAAGAAATAAAACAAAACAAACAGAAAGGTGAAAATACTATCCTTGGATCCACATTCAAACTTCATTAGTTCTCTCTCTGGATATGATTGTCAGAAAATACTTTGGTGGGCTTTTTCATGGCATTTGCTCACTTTTCCCCAGTATCCCGCCTCTTCTCTCCCAGAAAGCCATTCCTTAGAATAAAGAATTCTTTTTTTTTTTAATTAAAGCTTTTTATTTTCAAAACATAAGCATAATTTTCAACATTTACCTTTGCAAAACCTCCCTCCCTTCCCCGGAACCTCCTCTCCTAGATGGCAAGTAATCCAATATGTTAAACCTGTGTGATTCTTCTATACATATTTCCATAAATATCATGCTGCACAAGAAAAATCAGATCAAAAGAGAAAAAAATAAGAAAACAAAATGCAAGCAAAGAACAACAACAACAACAAAGAAAATATTATGTTGTGATCCACACTCAGTCCCCACAAACCTGTAGATGTAGATGGCTCTCTCCATCATAAGACCATTGGAACTAGCCTGAATCACCTCACTGTTGAAAAGAGTCACATCCATCAGAATTGATCATCGTATAACTTTGTTGCTGTGTACAATGATCTCCTGGTTCTGCTCATTTCACTCAGCATCAGTTCCTGCAAGTCTCTCCAGGCCTCTCTGAAATCCTCCTGCTGTCATTTCTTACAGAGCAATAATATTCCATAACATTCATATACCATCATTTATTCAGCCATTCTCCAACTGGTGGGCGTCCACTCAGTTTCCAGATTAAAAATTCTTTAAAAGAGGAAGAGGTAAACACTTACCAGGGATGTGGGTCATTTGTGCCTCCCTGAGCTTCTCTTCCCATGAGCTTCCTCATCTGTGAAAGGGGGATCTTGGTACCTGCAACAATTTCCTCCCAAGGGAATTGTAAGGAGCAAGGGAGATCTCCCCTAAAAGCTCCATAGAAACGTCAATTATTATCATTATCCCCTTCTAAATCTGCCTTCATGGTTCTTGGTGCTCCACATGAGGGAGGAGACAGGCCCCAGTGGGCAGCAGGCAGGAAGGACAAGGAGGGATATCCAGGAAAGACAAGGTGCCAAAGCTGTCCCTTCCCCTCCCATCAATAACTGTTCCCATCCCCTGTCCCCGAGCCTTTTTCACACTGTAGTAGGAGGATAGGCAGTGTGGCAAGTCAATGGTGACTGAGGCTGGCTTGGGAACTCATCTCTTAAAATTGGCAGCTCCAGGTAGGATGAGATCTTCTACCTCCTTGGGGGCTATACCTCCCAACATCCCTTTCTACCTAAAGTTTCTCATTTTGTTCCCCAAGGGTGGAGCAGTGGTTAGAGCACTGGTTCTGGAGTTAGGAAAATTTATCGTCCTGAGTTCAAATCTGGCCCCAGATATTTACTAACTGTGTGATCCTAGACAAGTCACTTTATCCAATCTGCCTCAGTTTCCTCATCTGTTCCTATGATCTAGAAAAGGAAATGGCAAACCACTCCAGTATCTCTGCCAAGAAATCCCCCAAACGGAGTCACGGAGTTGAACATGACTGAAAAGTTTTGAACAATAGTCCTCTTTCTAATGCTTGCTCTTGTTCTTACTGTCTAATAATAATCGCAATAGTATTTATATGGTGCTGGGAAGTTTACAGAAAATCTTACAAAAAGTATCTCATTTGATCCTCACACAAACCCTGAGGTACATTAAAAAATTATTATTAGTAGTAAAATTATTTACACACACACACACACCACATCACATATATAATATATAAAAGCATATTATATATAACATATATACTATTATATACTACATAATATACTTATATATAAACATATAATAGTATGTATCTCACAGGGTTGTGCATATATGTATAACTTACATTTTACATATATAATACATATAGAATTCTCATTTGACAGGGGAGAAAACAGGCAGGTGGCAATTAAATGCCTAAGTGACTTGACTAGGGTCACACAGTTAGGGAATGTTTAAAGCTGGATTTTCCCCCAGGTCTTCCTGACACTGTAGCTAGCTGCCATTTGTGGGCACAGGGTCACTTAACTGGGAAGGATTTTAGAACTTTGATTGACTGGGCAGGGACACATCGAGACAGAAGGGACTGTGGCAGTCCCAACTCATTCATTGCACAGATGAGGAAACTGAGGCCAGAGGGGGAAACACCTGGCAGAGGAATATGGGGGGAAGAGAGGATCCTTGAGGATGAGAGCAAGCTAACCCTTGCTTGCAATCCCAAGGCAGGCCCAGATTTTGCTGGATGACAGATGGATGCTGCCTATGCTCTAGAACCCAGTGGTAGACTTGACACGGTCAGGATGCACAGTCAGTGACCTGACTGACCAAGGCTCTGAGGCCTCGGACAAGGGGTCAGTGTCTCTAAGAGCTTCTTCCCTAACAGGTGTCCTTGCTTTGCCCAGTGGCTATTTCCAAAGCCCACGCCTGACAGTGACACTCCCCTATGGTTTGCTCTTACCAGGACACAAAACATATGCCTTTTTGGGGGCTTTGGAATCCCTTCACGATCCAGCTCCAGGACAAATTTCCAGTTTTATCAAGCCTTCACTTACAGTCCATCATCCAATTAGAATGGCCTCCTTGCAACCTGTTCCATCTGCCTTTGGGAATCTGCCTGTCTTCTTACTTATATCCCCTTCCCAGAATCTGCCACATCCTTCAAAGCTCAAACACCATCATCCTTCTCCTGTTCCTCTTCCCTTCAGCCCTTTTCCAAAAATTATTTTAGATCAACTTTTCATTTAATGAGCAGCTAGATGACACAATTGGATAGAATGCCGGTCTTGAAATCGAAGACCCTGAGTTCAAATCCATTCTCAGACATTGACTAGCTCTGTGAACCTGAGTGAATCACTTTATTATGTTTGCCTCAATTTCATCATCTGTCAAATGATCTGGAAAAGGAAATGGCAAACTACTCCAATGCCTTTGCCAAGAAAATCCCAAATGGGGTCACAGAGTTGGAAACAACTGAAAACAAACAAATGTTTGTTAGTTAACTATTTTATTTGAGTTTTAAGCTTTCTGAGGACAAAGGAGGGTATTTTTTTTTATCTTTGTATACTCAGTGCCTGACATATTGTAGGGACTTAATATGTGTTTGTTGCATGGATAAATGATTGAATGAAGGGACAGTGCCACTGGCATATCCACATGATGCCCAACAGGCAGTTAGAGCCTCAGCAGAGATTAGAACCTGAGCTCAGAGAAGTTTTCAAGTGATCTTCCCAAGGTCTCCTAGCTAGCAAACATCAGAGCAGGCTTTCAGACCCAGATCTCCTAACTCCAGGTACATTTGCCTGGATGGGGCTCAGGTAGCAAGGAGAGTAATGGGAATAGCATTTGAGCACTCCTTGCTCTTCTTCCAGAAATCAAAGCTCTTGATTCTATACCCCCTAAAAAGACCAGAGGCCCCAGATTTGGGACTAGGTTAGGGTTCATTTGAGTCAGGACCCACTTACCTGATTCCTAGCTAGAGCTGGAGAGGAGAGGATCCCTCATCACAGGAGGAAGGGTCACCAACCTGTCTCTGAACCTACAGTAATCCAGTTGTGGCAGCCAATCACCTCACTGGAAGAGAATTAAGGGGGAGGACTGGCTGTACTCCACACCCACCCTTCACCAATCAGCTCAAGGTGTGTGGGTTTAACTATGAGGAGAAAGAAGACTGAATAGTCCCAGGTCTCCTGAAGCTTACATTCTAGGGTACACCAGCATTTATTAAGCACTTACTGCATACATAGCCTTGCACTAGGTACTGAGGAAAACATGGAGTCTAGATAAGAGGTCCCCGTGCAAAGGTTTGGGTTGGTCTCACTGCCACAAATCTCTCCCCACTCCATTTCATCCTTCACTCAACTACAGAAAGATCTTCCTAAAGTTCATGTCACTTTCCTACTCAAACTCCAGAATGATGATGATAATGATAATAAATTCCCTACCATCTCTAAGATAGATAGAAAACCCTGTATTTGGGGTTCAAAATCCTTCCCAAGCTGGCTTTCTCTCCACCTTTCAGACATTCTTTTTATTTTCATACTTGATCAACACACATTGTTATTACTGTATACAATATTTTTTTTCCTGGTTTTATTCATTTCACTTTGCTTCAGTTCATACAAGTTCTTTCTGAAATTTGCTTTCTTGCCATTTCTTTCTTTTTCTTTTCTTCTTTTTTTTTTGCTGAGGCAATTGGGGTTTAGTGACTTGCCTAGAATTACACAGCTAAGCAATGTGTCTGAAGTAAGGTTTGAACTCAGTTCCTCCTGACTTCAGGGCTGGTGCTCTATTCACTGCGCCCCCTAGCTGCCCAGCCATTTCTTGTTGCACCATAATTTTCCATACATTCATATACCACTACCTGACCAGCCATTCCTCAAGTCACAGGCATCCCCTCCATATCTAATTTTTTCCCCAAGCATTCTTAAGCCTTACAGCAATCTCCAGTTGTCCTGATCTGGATCTGACCACTGGATCCAGCTGGCTCTGGTGAGAAATTGAGGCTAGTGATCTTGCACAGTCTTCCCTCACTCAAACCCGATTCACTCACAGGTCATGGCATCGCCTCGCTGATATCCTGCTTCTTTTGGAGAGTGAAGGATGAACAACAATACCGTATATAGCCCCACCCACCCCCACATACTCTTGTGTTCCAGCATCTCGGCCTCCTGACTGTTCTTTAAACAAGATTCTTCCTCTGCAGACACTGGGTATCCTGCCAGGAATGCCCTTCCTCTTCCTCTCCACCTTCCGGCTTCCTTCAAGTCCCAGCTAAAATCGCACCTCCTACAGGAAGCCTTCCCTGATCTCTCTCAATTCCAGGACCTTTCCTCTGCTGATTACCTCCGATCTAATCCATGTGGAGCTCTTTTGGGCATCTCCCTATTCAAACATGAGTTCATTTAGAGCAGGAGCTGGTTTGTTTTTGTTTTTGTTTTTGTCTTGTTTTGTTGGTTGATTTTTGCTTTTCTTTGTCTCTCTAATGCTGTGCCTGGCGCATAGTAGGGAGTCCAGCTGTTGCCAGCTATTTCTTGAGCACCAGCTGTGTACAGCAGTGTGCAAGGTCCCCGGGAGGATATGGAGGAAGAAGCTTTAACCTTCGAGTCTGCCAGAGGACTTCAGCCATCACTGGAAGAGCATCTGTTTTGGGCAGAGCCCTAGGCTGGGCCCTGGGAACTTAGATAACAGGATCTCTCTGCTTCTGGGAGTTGCCTAACAGGGAGTTTCGGCCAACTTTTATTGTGTGCAGAGCACTCCCGGGGTGGGTGCGAAATAGAGATGGAAATAACTCGGCTCTGGGTGGAGACAAGGAGGAAGAGGAAGGAAGAGGGAGGAAGGACCATCCGCAGCTGGCTTAGAGGCTATAATAAGAGTTCCTATTTAGGTAGAGATTTAAGGGTCGCACTTAGCCACAAGACCTGAATTCAAATCCAGCCTCAGGCACTGATTCACCGGGTGACCCTGGGCAGGTCCCTTCACCTTGTCTGCCTCAACTTCCTCATTTGGGGAAGGAAATGGAGAAGGATCTCTGTTAAGGAAACCCAAACAGGGACATGAATTGTAATGACTTACACACTTGCATACACAGGCTCACCCATGCTCGTGCAATGCACGTGCACACTTACATTCACACACACATCTCACACACCCACGCACACGCACACAAACAGGTCTCTGTCCCTCTCTGAGCAGCTGCCGCTTGGCTGCCAGAGCGGAACAGCTGCAGGCGGGGCCCCCGGGACCTGCCCCCCCCTCCCCCGGGCTGCGGGGATGGAGGGCCCCGAGCGGGAACAGGGGCGGGACTGGGACCCTGCACATCCACACCCCCCCCCCCACCTCACCCGAGGTCCGTGAGAACCTAGCGCAGTCTCCGGCAAAGCCAAACCACCGCCCCCTCCAGATCCTCCTGCGCGGCAGAGACGGGGGCTCCTCCCCAAGCCCGAGGCCGTATGGGCAAAGCACGTAGGGACCAGCCCTGCCCATTTGGGTCAATGACATTTTAAAGGGCTCTACTTTTAAAAAAAGGCGATTTGAATCCCCTTTGTAACAACACCGGCTGGGGACGAAATGCAGCCTCATTCCCACCCGGAGAAATAAGAAAGCTCCTTTCATGCCCATTTTGCAGATGAGAAACTGAGCGTCGCTGATTCCCCAGGGTCCCCCCTCCCTCCGCCCCCCCCCCCCAGTCATCTGAATCTGAACTCGGGTGGGTGTTCTTGCAGCACGCTGTCCACAGCACCACCTAGCGGCCTCTTTGAGCATTGCCTTCGACCCATGTCATCAAGATTTTAAGAGGGGAAGGAAGCAGTTCCAGAGCTCTGTGCTTTATGCAGAGTTCTCCCGCTCGGCCAACCGGGAGGGAGGAACGTTGCTATGGTTACCTTTGGTAGCAACCTGGCTCCTGATCTTTAGAGTTCCTCCTGCCCACTCCCCCCTTACCCAGAAGGCAAGCAGTCCCTGCCCGTTATACATGGACGTCATACAAAACGTTAGCTAGCTTGTGGGGGAAAGATAAAATAAAATATGCTCGGGGAAACCGCTAGGTGGCGCAGTGAATAGAGCGCCAGCCCTGAAGTCAGGAGGACCTGAGTTCAAATTTAACCTCAAACACTTAACCCTTTCTAGCTGCGTGACCCCGGGGAAAGTCACTTAACCCCAACTGTCTCAGCAAAATAAATAAAATAAAAATAAAAATGCGTGGATCTGCATTAGAGTGCATCAATTCTCTCTGGAAGTGGAGAGCACTTTCAGTCCGAAGTCCTGCAGAATTGTCTCTGGCTAGGTCATTCTGGGTTGAACATTATACAGTGTTGTCAGTTACTGTATGCAGTGTCCTCCTGGTTCTGCTCACTTCACTTTGCATCAGTTCGCCTATGTCTTGCCAGGCCTGCACCCTCCTCATTTCTTACCATCCCATCACAATTCCACATTGTTCACATCCCCCAATTAATGGAGTTCCCAACTATTTGCCCCTGCAAGAGAGAGCTGCTATAATATTTTTGTCCAAATAGATCCTTCTCCTTTTTTTTCTGATTTCTTTGGGATACATAAAAAATTATTCATGATATTGAACATCCAAACAATTCATTAACTTTGCCTTGGGGTCATTGACATTTAAATGACTGAAATTCAAACCACAAAAAGCCGGCACTTTTTATTCACTTCCTCCATCTTCCATTCACTTCTGCTTGCTTTTCCTCTTACAAGTATAATGAGAGTATGCTCTGCTCCTCTGGCGCTGCTACATTATGCCCTTCTATGTATTATTTCGTAAAGCTCTTGCTACATTTCCCTAGATTTCTCACATCTATGGGCTTACAGACTGAAAGCTGGAGGGGTTTGTAAGAGGCATTGATCTCCAGTCTCAGTTTACAAATGAGGAAACTGAGGAATGGAGAAGTGAGTGGCTATATTGTAGTGTTCTATTAGTTAATTCTATTTTTTTTTTAAACCAGACCTGTGATCCAATGCATGATAAAGAAACTCCTCCCTCCCAACGCAGATTTGTACCTAAGATTTCTAATCTTAGAATGCCTGGAACACCAAAAGGCTGGTTGACTTCTCACCAGCACAAAGCTACAATTTACAGTTAGTTATGCCTTCCATACTACAACTTTCCCCACTGCACTTACAATATATCACCAGTTGGCATAAGAAATTAAATGGAGGAGGAAGGCAGCTGGGTGGCCCAATGGATAGAGCACCAGTCCTGGAGTCAGGAGAATCTGAGTTCAAATCTGATGTCAGATACTGGATACTTACTAATTTGTGATACTGGGCAAGCCACTTAACCTCAATTGCCTTGCTAAATAAACAAGCACACAAACGAACAAAAGAATGAATAAATATAATAAAATGGGAATTTTGGAGTCGTTTTGTAGAAGCCAAAAACAGGTGTTCAGCAGATGACACAAAGCCTTTGACCAAATACTTAACTCAGATTTAATAATAAAATGCTAAAAACACCCCATAAAAGAAAAAAAAAAAAAAAACCTCAGACTTCTCTGAATGATATTTACGTGGATTTTCCAGATCTGGAGGAGACAGCCCCACATCCCTAAACCCCAAGATATGGAAGGGCCAACTGTACAGAAGCAACCCTTGAATCCAGGTCTTCTTGACTCAGATGGATTCTATCCTGTAGCCCAGGCTGCCTTTCTTACTGTACCCACCTTTTTTTTTTTTTTTTTTTTGCTGAGGCAATTGGGGTTAAGTGACTTGCCCAGGGTCACACAGCTAGGAACTGTTAAGTGTCGGAGACCATGTACCAACCTTTTAACTATCCCTTCTCTCATTGTTGGATATTGAGATGGCTTCCTGGTTTTTGTTGATTATAATGAATGAAAATATTTGCACAAGCATGATAAATGTGGAAATATGTATAAAAGAACTGCACACATTTAACACATATTGGGAAGGAGGTAGGGGAAGGGAAGGAGAAAATTTTGGAACACAAGGTTTTGCAAGACTAAATGTTGAAAACTATCTTTGCATATTTTTTTGGTTTTAATTTTTTAAATTTATTTTTATTAAAGCTTTTTATTTTCAAAACATATGTATAGATAATTATTACTGTGTACAATGTTCTGCTGGTTCTGCTCACTTCACTCAACATCAGTTCATATAAGTCTTCCCAGGTTTTTCTGAAGTCTACCTGTTTTTTATTTCCTGTAGCACAAGGCTTCTTTACTTTTCTCACTCATGACCCCTTTTTGCCCAAGAAATTTTTATGTGATCCCAGGTATATAAGTATATAAAATAGATAAACAAATCAAAAATTTACTGATAATAAATTATAATTGCGACTCCTACATTCAGTTAGAGATCCCATATGGGGCCTCAAACCACAGTTTAAGAAGTTGGGTTATACCATATAAATCATCACCATTTCTATATGTTACCAACAAAGCCCAGCAGCATGAGATAAGATAAATTCCATTTAAAATAACTGTGGACACTATAAAATATTTGAGTCTCCCTGCCAAGACAAATTTTTGTGTCAAAAAAAAAAACAAAGAAAGAAAAAAAACACTTTTCATACAAATAAAGTCAGATTTAATTAAGTGGAAAAATATCAATTGTCATAATATAATAATACCTAAAATTAGTCTACTTCTTCAGTGCCATACCAAACTGCCAAAAAAAAATTTTTATAGAGCTAGTAAATATATATTCATTTTATATAGGTCCTTTTCTTTGTTTCTCTTCCTCCCCTTCCTTCCTTCCCTCCTTTTCTTCCTTTTTTTTTTGGTTCCTAGTCTGTTTCTTCCTTCCTTACTGTGAAAAAATTTATTTTTATGGAGCTAGAAAATATATTCGTTTATATAGATCCTTTTTTTTTGTTTCTCCCTGTCTTCCCTCCTTTTCTTCCTTTTTTCTTTTCCTCTGTTTCTTCCTTCCTTCCAAACTGCCAAAAAATTTATTTTATAGAGCTAGAAAATATATTTCTTTATATAGATCCTTTTTTGTTTCTCCCTTTCTGTCTTCCCTCCTTTTCTTCCTTTTTTCTTTCCCCTCTCCGTTTCTTCCTTCCTTCCAAACTGCCAAAAAAATTTATTTTATAGAGCTAGAAAATATATTCATTTATATAGATCCTTTTTTTGTTTCTCCCTGTCTTCCCTCCTTTTCTTTCTTTTTTCTTTCCCTCTGTTTCCTCCTTCCTTCCAAACTGCCAAAAATTTTATTTTATGGAGCTAGAAAATATATTCGTTTATATAGACCTTTTTTTTTGTTTCTTCCTTTCTGTCTTCCCTCCTTTTCTTTCTTTTTTCTTTCCCTCTGTTTCGTCCTTCCAAACTGCCAAAAAATTTATTTTATAGAGCTAGAAAATATATTCATTTATATAGATCCTTTTTTTTTGTTTCTCCTTTTCTGTCTTCCTTCCTTTTCTTCTTTTTTTCCTTTTCCTCTCTGTTTCTTCCTTCCTTCCAAACTGTCAAAAAATTTATTTTAGAGAGCTAGAAAATACATATTCATTTTTCTAGGTCCTTTTGTTTCTCTCTCCCTTTCCTTCCTTCCTTCTTCTCCCTCAGTTCTTTCCTTTCCTCCTTTATCTGGATCTCTTTGGGATACAGATCTATCTAGTGAGATTGCCGGATCAAAGGGTGCTCTCACTTTGAGTGCCCTTTGGGCATAGTTCCAAAGTGCTCAAAGAGCTCTTTTGCCATTGGGCCTGAGGGCATGATTTCTTTCAGTAACTTTCTCTAAGGCTGATCAGATTCTGGTCCTAAGCAAGTGACAGTCCCACAAGTAAGGGCACTTGTTTCCCCACAGACCTGTTATCCCTGAGTTTCCTTGCTTTTCATTTATGTCCATTTGATAGATGCAAGGTAGGATTTTGATATTGTTTTAAATCTTACCGCTTATTAATGAGGCTCATTGAGAGATTAAATTGCCATGTCTAACAGAAATTGTCTATAATTCCACATAAAAACTTTCCCCCTATCATTCTCATGTTATCCCTAAGAGAAAGGGGATATATTTATTCTCTTCATCATTCTATGGTCAAGGCATGAAAGCCCAGAGGGGGGTAAGAGGTCAAATCAGATTAAAATTTATTTTGAGTGTGGCTGAGGAAAGGTGATGGAAAAGAAAGAGTCCTGGGGATGGGAGGGCCAGCTTGCTTGTTCTAGCTCTGCTACTAACAGATTTTGTAACTACTGAGCAATCTTTTTTTTTTTTTTTTTTTGGCTGAGGCAATTGGCGTTAAGTGACTTGCCCAGGGTCACACAACTCTTAAGTATCTGAGGTCAAATTAGAACTCAGATCCTCCTGACTTCAGGGCTGGTGCTCTATCCACTGCACCACTCAGTTACCCCAAGCAATCACTTTTTAACAAAGCACCCACTATGTGCTAGGCGCTGTGGGGATACGCAGGCAAAATTGTGCTATTTCCTGGCCCTCAAGAGGCCAGATATCCATGATTCCTAGCAGCCTAAGAATCCAGGGACTCCATTCCACTATCCCAGAGCCATCCCATAGACATTTATTTGCATTAAAACAAAGACAAAAGGAAGCAATCCCTGCCCTCAAGGAGCTTACATTCTAGCTGGGGAGCATACACATAAAGCAGACAAAATAAATTGGAGGCACTTTGGATCCTGGGTCACTGGAAGGATGTCCTCAATCATAAGAGGACAATTCCAAAGAGTGGTGGGTGCATCTGTTTGGGATGACATAAACAATCCCAGAGACAGCAGAGACAAGATTCCCATATGTAGATGAGTTATTTACATATAAATAATAATCCAACCTATGGGAGCTGGTGAGAGGAGGAGAGAGCCCTCCACAGAGGAGAATAAGGGAGGAGGAAAGGGAGAATAAGGTTGTTTAGAGGAGGCAGTCACTGGAGAAGATGGAACCAAGGATAAAGGTAGAGGGGCTGGCCTTGTGGAGATGGACCATGTCTTCATCAGAGCCTAAAAAAGAGGGGAAAATAGTAGGGAATGTCAAGGAGTTGAGATGAGGAAGAATGGGACAAGAAGGCTTTCAGGGAATGGCTGCCAATTTCAGGGAAGAACTTCAGCTGAGAGAGTTGGGGAAGACTTGTCATATGGAAGGAAGAGAAGGCCAGAAAAGAGAGAAATGGGGAATAAATTAGGAATAGGATTGCCTTGCTCCAGTGAGGGCCCACTTGAAATGAACAGATTTGCAGAGACCCACTTAACAAAGTTTCGTGACTTCTTTCAGGTCTGTTCAGAAGCAGGAGGAGTCGGGGGAGTCATTGGGGTCAAATCCAGAACAAGGGATTTGCAAATATAACGAAGAATTAAACCGATTCATTTATTGGAAAGGGAGGAGAATGTAGTTAGGGAGCGGGTAATGGGAAGGAAAATGGAGGGACTGAAGGTCACAGTAAGTCTGAAGAGTAAGTTTAAGAAGAGTAAGAGAAGGAGAGAATTAATGGGAGGCCGGGATTGAATCAAGGAAGTGGGTGGAGGTAAGATCAAGGACGTGACTATCTCTCTGAATAGCTGAGATGGGGTGGAGAAGTACCTTGTAGGAATTAAGTAGACTAAGGAACTGGGGGGCTAGGTCAGAGAAGGGTACAAGAGTCAGAGAAGGTGGAGGGACTCTGAGCCACATGACCTGGGGACCAGGAGGGAATGGCACCCACAAGCCAAATTGGGGGAGAGATTTGGAGACTGTGAACCTCAAAGGAGAAAATGTAGCAGGAGAGAGAGGTCTAGAAGTGGACAACGGGGACCTCGGACTCTGAGGGGGATAGGAGAGAAGGTGTAAGCGGGACTGGAAAGGGTGGGCAGGATGTCCCCTCAGCAAGAAGGAAGAGCTCTGCAGTGAATTATAGAGGGGAAGTCCCGGGGGAAAAGGCTGATGTCCTGGAACATTGGAGGGATGTGGGTGAGATGAGTGAGGATGGGTGGGCTGCAGGGATTTGTGGAGGAGGGAGCTTGCTCTTTGGTCATCTGGGATTCAACCTCCCAGGGATGGGGAGAGTAAGAGGATGGGAACCATTGGGGAAGGAGAAAAGGCACAGGGTTTGTGGGAGGAAGGGCGTCAGTGATGGGGAGGATTCTTGCCTTGAGAGCTCCACCATTTTCCTTAAGCCCGGTGTAAGGACGTCGGATCCCTGGAGCTGCTTGCAGCCCCCTAGACTGCTCCCCTAGTCTAACTTCCTAGATCTGATCCTGCCGGTTTCTTGTTGCTAAGTCTTGCGGATTCTACTCTTGTGGCAGCCCTTGTGTTGAGGTTGAGAAGAGGAACCCCAAAAGTCCCAGACCGGTGTCTCGAGGTGTCTCAGAAGAGCTTGAAGAGAATCCAGTAAAGAGACTGAAGCAAGGAGATCCACTCACCCAGCTTTCAATCCTAGATGTTAATTCTGTGAGCCGAGGGTAAGGCTGCGAAGTACGCTCCAGACGAATTAGGGCCGTTTTCAGATAGACTGGGCAGATTCCCAAGCCAGAAGGCCAAGGACTGCTGAGGACAGAAGCCCCAAGGTCAGGGGACCCCCAAATCACATTACATCATTGGT
>JAJPUD010010201.1:31817-65021 GCA_023553655.1 Myrmecobius fasciatus | reverse complement strand
AAACAACAGCAAAAGAAGTGAAAATGCTATGTTGTGATCCACACTCATTTCCCACAGTTCTCTCTCTGGGATCTGGGATCACAAGATCATTGGAATTGGCCTGAATCATCTCATTGTTGAGAAGAGCCGCAAAGGATTTAATTAAAGAAAAAAAGATCTAATTCTAGGTGTGAGGATATGACAGCTTTTTTAAAGTATTAAAGGGATAGCAAGGGATAGTTGCTCAACCCCCAAAAACATAACTAGGAGCAATGGGTGGAGTTTATGAAAAAGCAGGTTTGTGTTTGAGGCAATAAGAAGCTTCCAGCTTAATAAAGAGAGGTGTGCAAGAATAGGATGAGATTACAAGGAAATAAAACAATGTTTGTCCTCCACAGAGTTCTTCCATCTAAGACTGGATGCCAACTTGTTAAGGGCATTATAGAGGTCATTCCAGGAGGGAGGCACCAAATTGGACTTGGGCTTTGAGACCCCTTCCAACTTCCATCCTATGTAATTCTTAGGCTGTTCTAAGGCAGAGAGAACAAATTCAGTGGACTAAAAGATTCGAGGAAAGAGAGCAGTACTTTTAAGTGTGATTAAGGAAGGTATTTTGGAATTAATGGCCCCTGAAATAAGTCTTGCTAGAGATAAATGGCATTAGCTAGGTGAAGGATAGATCTTTTCCAAATGGTCTCACCACCCCCACTTCATTTCCAAAGACAGAGCTGCAGAAGTTACCTTTCCATGGAGCCCCTGGTCATTCAGATTCAAAGGACCACAGGTCCAGAGGTGGAAGAGATGGCAATATTTAAATCAATCACTAAGGATTTAGTAAGCTCTTCCTATGTGTTGGACATTGCTCTAAGCACTAGAATACAGAGAAAAAAACCAAGTCTCAAAGGGCTTATAGAATAGGAGATAACTTGTATTTTTAGTCATGATATATACAAGGGGCAGTTAGGTGGTACCCAGTCTGAAGTCAGGAAATCTCTTCTTCCAGAGTTCAAATCTGGCCTCGGGCACTTACTACCTGTGTAAACCTGGGCAGCCACTCCACCCTGTTTGCCTCAATCTCCACTTCCTTTAAACAAGTTGGAGAAGGGAAAACCATTCAATGCGTTTGCCAAGATATTGTCACAAAGTACCAGACCCGACTGAAAAAGTCTAAACAAAATATACAGAGTTGGTACAAAGTAACCTTGGAGGGGAAGGCATTGGGAGAGGCAGGACTGGGAAAGGGGTCAGGGGTAATGATCAATAAAGCTTCTGAAAATGAGCTGAGTCTTAGAGAAGGCCAGTGGTGGACACGAGGAGGGAGGGCAATCCAGGAAGGAGAGAAAGCGGAAATGAAGCAGCATGAGTGGGCCAGCTCGGCTGGACTTCCAAGGAAGTACTGAAAATTTCAAGGCTCCAGGAGCAATCCCTCCACTGAGGCAGTTCTCAGTCCTTTGACGCCTTAAAACCTGGTCTTTACAACTCTGAAGTACCATAAAGTTATCAAACTGTGCATACCCTTTGACCCAGCAGTGTTTCTATTGGGCCTATATCCCAAAGAGATCTTAAAGGAGGGAAAGGGCCCCACATGTGCAAGAATGTTTGTGGCAGCCCTTTTTGTAGTGGCTAGAAACTGGAAACTGAGTGGATGCCCATCAATTGGAGAATGGCTGAATAAATCATGGTATATGAATGTCATGGAATATTATTGTTCTGTAAGAAACGACCAGCAGGACGATTTCAGAGAGGCTTGGAGAGACTTGTATGAACTGATGCTGAGTGAAACGAGCAGAACCAGGAGATCATTATACACGGCAACAACAGTATTACATGATGATCAATTCTGATGGACATGGTTCTCTGCAACAATGAAATGTCTCAAACCCGTTCCAATTGTTCAGTGAAGAAAGCCATATACACCCAGAGAGAGGGATATGAAATGTGGACCACAACGTATCATTTTCATGCTCTCTATCGATGTTTGCTTGCATTGGGTTTCCTTTCTCAGATAGTTTTTGTTCATGTAGATATGACTGTTCTTGCACAGCAAAATAAGTATGGAAATATGTATACATATATTCGACTTGTCAAGTATTTTAACATTATTAACATGTAGTAGACTTCCTGCCATCTAGGGGAGGGGAGGAGACTGGGGGGGGGGAATTGTAATGGAAAGCTTTGTAAAGATCAATGTTGAGGAACTACCCATACATATGTTATGCAAATAAAAAGCTTTAATTAAAAAAAAAACTGGTCTTTAGGAGTTGCTATAACCACAAAATTCATTCCCTTAAATGCAAACTAGGGATGAATCTCTCTGAATTTAAGTAGATGGGTTCTCCGATCTACATTCCGTCCACCACGGGACTGGTCCTCAAAGCCCTTCCAGCTTAGTAGGACCTGCTAGAACTAGAGTCCTACTGATAAAGCCTTCAAGAACCAGCGCCAGCCCAGTTTGAAGAATCAATGGGAGGTTTTAATAGCAAAAGTGTAAGACAAATGGCAATAAATGAGGAGCAAAGCTGTGCTTTCAGTCAGGAGACCTGTGCAGGACTCTGCTCAGTCATTTCCTAGAAACACTTTCAAAGTCTGGGTTCACCCTTAGCTGACTGAACTGGAAAGTCTGGGGGAACCTTGGACTCCTGAGCATCCCCAAAGTCAGGAAAGCAGACCCATTAACATTAATACCCTTTTTAAAAATCCAAACCAGGAGGAGTTTGGAAAAAGAGAAAGAGCTGAGAAAGGAAGTGTTAGTGGATTGAAGAGCAAGGTGTAAAGAAGACCAGAAAGGTTGTGAAGGGTTTGAAGCACTTTGTAATTGGAGATGACCAAGAATTACTGGGGTTTATTGGTCTGGAAGGGAGTCACATGATCAGACCAAGCTTTAGGAAAATCACATTAGTGGCTGAAAGGAGCATGAATGTATTTGAAGGCCAGTCGGGTCTTAAGGGAGTAAGCTTGTTCTCCCTGGCCCCAGAGGGCAACAAGAAACGGGGTGGAGGGATGGCCAGGTGGGCTGGGCTGCTGATGGAGAGCTACACTGGGAGGCTGCAGGGCTGTTTGCCACAGGTGTGATACAGTTAAGCCAGCACAGAGCTAGGTTTCCTCTGAGGTCGATGCTGTGATTCTATAATCAGGGTATCAGACTCGAACAAAAAATATCAGCATCCCTCTATGGAAATGGAGGGAGCGGAGGGAACCGCCATCTGGCCAGTCCAGGATCTTATCTCTAATGGGGTACAAGGGAATGGACTGGTGTCCTCCTAAAACAGACCTCAAATATTAATGATTACTAATGGCTAATATTTATATAGTGCTCACTAGGAGTCAAGCACATAAGGGCTTTATCATTATCATCTCATTTGATTCTCACAAGGTGCTATTAATATTCCCATTTTTGAGATGAGGAAACTCCAGATATGGCAAATGGAAATTAAGTGACAAGCCTACAACCACAAAGCTACTAAGTATCTGAAATTGAATTCAAACTCCAGACCAAGTGCTCTACAACACTGAGTCATCTCAAAGGTTAGAGATGTTCCCCAATTAATCAAGCTCCCGTTATTGACCTGCTATAGGGTCTGTCATCCAGCAGCTGACTTCAACTCTTGATATCATGTAACAGTGAAGAGAGTTCAAATTCAACCTCAGAGTCTCAGTCAACTCATCTAGAACTGGTTTCTTCTTCTGTAAAATGATGTTAATAATCACACCTACCTTAGGGGGTTGGTGGGGAATGAAAAGGAGATAATGCAAGTAAGTATTCTGCAAACCTCAAAGCACTATATTAATGTCAACTATTTTTTTAGCTATTGATCTTAACATAAGCACTTTTATTTATTTTATTTTATTTTTGCTGAGGCAATTGGGGTTAAGTGACTTGCCAGGGTCACAGAGCTAGGAAGTGTTAAAGTGTCAGAGACCAGATTTGAACTCAGGTCCTCCTGACTTCAGGTGAAATCATAAACACTTTTAAGTACCCACTATGTGCAGAGCACTCTGCTTGTCCTAGGTTGTTGAGCATTCAACTTTACAGTTTCTAAAGCAGTTTTCTCCAAACAGCTGAGATGGTCTTCACCTTATAAATGATGTTCTTGGGGCTCAGAGTGACCAAGCATTTTGTCCAAAGACACACAGTGGGGGCTTTGGTAGGGGTAGAGCTGGTACTCCAATATCAGCCTTTGGACTCCAAGGCTTTCACTAGGCCAGGTCGTTGCTCATGTCCAACTCTTCCTAAAGGACAAATTAAGCTTGTGTAGCTCATGGAATCTTAATAAGGGGAGAGGGGAAGAAAGCTGAGTAAGCTGAGATGACAGCTATCTATCGAGTGCTTAGGAATGAACCTACATGAAGGAAGGAAGCCGAGATCACTTTTGGCTGCTGCTAAAAGGGGTCAAGAAAGTCAGAAGGAAGAACTATTTCTTACAAGCTTTCCCCAGAGCCAATAGTTAAATTCTCAGTATGAACAAAAATTGGCAAAGTACAGATCAGGGCTTGATTTATTGTTGTTTTTTTAAATGTTAAATTTAAGAAAATGATGTAGAGAGATGTTTATCAGGACTGAATGTGGATCACAACATAGTATTTTCACTTTTTTTGTTTGCTTGCTTTTTTTTTCCTTTTTGATATTTTTCTTGTACACTATGATAAATGTTTAGAAGAATTGTACATGTCTAACCTATATTGGATTACTTGTTGTTTAGGGGAGGGTAGAGTTGGGGAGGTAGGGAGAAAAATTTGGAATACAAGGTTTGCAAGGGTGAATATTGAAAACTATCTTTGCATGTATTTTGAAAAATAAAAAGTGATTATTTAAAAAAAGAAAGTGATGTGTGCAAGAATGATTGTGGCAGCCCTTTTTGTAGTGCTAGAAACTGGAAACTGAATGGATGCCCATCAATTGGAGAGTGGCTGAATAAATTATGGTATATGAATGTTATGGAATATTATTGACCAGCAGGACGATTTCAGAGAGGCCTGGAGAGACTTGCATGAACTGATGCTGAGTGAAATGAGCAGAACCAGGAGATCATCATACACAGCAACAACAATATTACATGATGATCAATTCTGATGGACATGGCTCTCTGCAATAAAGAATTGTCTCAAATCAGTTCCAATTGTTCACTGAAGAAAACCATATACACCCAGAGAGAGGGATATGAAATGTGGACCACAACATAACATTTTCATGCTCTCTACTGAGGTTTGCTTGCATTCTGTTTCCTTTATCTGATTTTCTTTTTTTTTTCTTGTAGATAGGATTTTTCTTGCACAACTTGTCAAGTATTTCAACATTATTAACATGTAGTGGACTTCCTGCCATCTAGGGGAGGGGAGGGGACTGGGGGTAAAAGTTGTAATGGAAAGCTTTGTAAAGATCAATTCTGGGGAACTACCCATACATATATTATACAAATAAAAAGCTTTAATAAATAAAATAAAAGAAAGTAAAAAAAAGTGATGGAGAAAATATTAACAATATTAAACTTAAAAAATGTGACTTTAGCATATTCTTGTCTCCCACCCTCCCCCAAAAAAGTGGATTATTAAATATTTACCAGTCCACTCAAAGCTTGAAAGATAAAAAAAGATCTCAATAGTAAGAGCTGATGGAAGGGAGTGAGGGAGAAGGTAAGTAAATGAGTAGCTCCACAACAGCTGTTCCAAACTTTCTCTTCTCAAGAAGTCCATCATTACAGGACCCTAGAGGGTACAGGGTCCTAATTCACTGGGACTGGCCCCATCCTGTAGCTTGGAAAGTCCCACTTCCTTCTTCTCTTACCCCCAGTGAATCTCCCAAGGGGTTCTGAGGTGAACCAACACTGCCTCCTTCCCTGATCACTGAGGTCTCTCCCTGCTCAGCCCCTTTCTTCCTCTGCCCTCCAACTTCACAAGGAGCAGCTTTTCCCACCTGCCCTTCTCCAGATCTTCCTGCTATCACTGAATAGTCCACACAGTGGTCTGGCGCACAGTGGGGAGAACACCACCTTTGAGTTCAATGGTATAGGGAATTTCCTTTACCAGTGCAGGACATCACCTCACAATCTCAAAGCTGCCTAGGGTGCTGAAAAGTTAAATAACATGTCCAGGATCTCACAGCTAGGATGTCACAGGGACCAGGCTTCCAACGGAGTCTTACTGGCTTCAAGATTTCTTGCCCAGCACAGAGTAAATACTTAATAAATGTTTGCTGGTAGATTGATCTAGGGTAGGGCAACAAGGGCTTCACCCCAGAGTACTGAAATTTCAAAGGTGCTAACAGTACCTGTGCACCTTTAGCAGGCAGAAGGAAATGAGTTTAGCACCTTGTGAGCAAGAACTAGTTAAAAGGAAACTACCAGAAGTCAGGCTTCCTTCTCCAGTGGCTGAAATCCTAATAAATTGTTCCCTGGACTAACCCTGAGGCTCCTCCCTTCCCTGCAGTGACTTCTCCAATGACCTCCCCAGAAGCAAACTCAGAAATGTCTCAAGAGTCTCAGTCTTGAATCCTCCTGCCCACCTCTGAACCCTCTTTCTAGAGGCCTATAAACTCTCCCTTAAGTTCTTTCCCTCACTACAATAAATTTGTCTTAAGAAGTTGATTTGAATTTGGGGAAAAAAAACGTCAACAATGTTTTCACATGTAATTGGAGAAAAAATAAAATATTAAATTATATTTTTTTAAAAAAAGAAGCTGATTTGAGAGCACTTTCTAGGCTGCTTGCCCTAGGTACATTTGGTGGTAGTTGCCCAAGTTGCTAGAATTGTTATAGATGATACTACCTCACTTTCCCTACCTGTAAAATGGACATAATATTATTTTACTGCCTATTTCACAGGGTTATTGTAATCCTTATTTAGTCATTGACAGGATTCCAGATCACTCTTCTCCCTTTCAGAACCAGAATCACAGTCTTGCTCTCCTTCTCCAAGGACCTCAAGAGAGAACGATTCGGGGCAGCTAGGTGGTGCAGTAGGTAGAGTACCAGCCCTGAAGTCAGGAGGACTTGAGTTCAAATCTGCTGTCAGACACTTAACACTTCCTGGCTGTGTGACCCTGGGCAAGTCACTTAACCCCAATTGCCTGAGAGAGAGAGAGAGAGAGAGAGAGAGAGAGAGAGAGAGAGAGAATAAATGATGTTCCCCCGCCTTCATCTCCCTGGGCTCCCAATTCATGAACATACTCAACTCCAGGATTTATGTCTTCATTTTGCCTGTATTATCCATAATAGTGCCATCTCCTCAATCCCCACTTTCCCCCCTTCACAGCTCTGACTCTATGGTTCAAATCCCATGCTTCCATGTCCTATTGCTCATAACTCACACCTTGCAAACCAAAACTCTAGGTTGGGTTACCCCCATCACCCACTTTTTCTACTCCTATAAAAATGCCACTGAATCCTGAGAAAGTCACAAAATCATGCCAGCAGGACTTCCTACACTTCTGTTATCTAACTCCTTATCAACCCATCACTATCCTTCTTGATCACAATATTTTTTGACTGACAGCTCCACAACAGCTGTTCCAAACTTTCTCTTCTCAAGTCCTATTTTTTGGAGGGGTTGGGAGAATGTTTCCTTCTTTTCACACCCCAATACTGGCTTAATAAATGTTTTTTGTTCATTCATTCATGTGACCTTGGCATCCCTTTTAGATCAGACACTTTTACCTTATTTTCTGTCCTGGACCCCGTTAGCAATCTAATGAAACCTATGCTACCCTTCTCCAAATAATGCTCTTAAATGCAGAAAATAAAATATCTAACTTTGACAAGGAGGACAATTATATTTAAATACAGTAACCAAAGTATTTAAAAAATAAATTTACAGACTCTAGAATAAGCCATCCTTTTATGCTTAGCAAGAAATGGTTAACTTTTATGCTTTAGCAACAAATGGATAAAACAAAAGGGATCTACATTCTCTATTTCAATTTCCTCATCTCCCATCACTTTTCTTTCTTTTTTAGTTAAATTTTAATACACATTGTTTTGTGAATTATGTTGGGAGAGAAATCAGAGCCAAAGGAAAAAATCATCCCATCATTTTTCAATGTCTTACACTCAAACAACTCTTTTCTATGGTGGCCCATTAATGATTTCTCAACTATTAAACCCTCAAATCTTTTCTCTAGCTGCATCCTTACTCACTTCTCTGCAGCCTTTAAGATCTTTGACCATCTCCTCCTCCCCAAATGCTCTTTTCACTTGGCTTCTGTGACACTGCCCTCTCCTGGGTCCTCTGCTACCTGGCTCCTGCTTCTCAGTCAACTCTGCCCATTCATCTCTATCCACTGGATTCCTAAGGGCAGGTAATCTTTATTTTCCTTCTTTTTCTCCTCCTCCTCTTTCTCTTCCTCTTCCTCTTCTCCTTCTCTCTCTCTCTCTCTGTTTCTGTCTCTGTCTCTATCTCTATCTGCCTTTCTCTGTCTCTGTGTCTGTCTGTCTGTCTCTCTCATTCTCCCACTCTCCTCTCACGGGCTCCCATAAAGTCAAGTATTATCTCCACATACAGCATCCTATATCACTCCCCCAATGCCAAGTGGAACTCAAGTCTTCAGGCCTGGGTGGACCCCTCCTCCTAATTTCAAGCATTTATTAAGTGCTTACTATGTCTGGGCAACAAGGAGCTAAGGACAAAAGCCAACAGTCTCTGCCCTGAAGGAGTGCCATGGATTCTACCGCCTGTGGTAACCCACTTTTGCAAGCTCAGAGTTACTCTTGAATCTTGATCCCCCTCATCTCCTATAACCACATGTCAAACCTTCCTGATTCTACCAAAATCACTTGTCTTCCCCCCCATCCCCTTCCCAAGGCTCATGGGGCCACTATCTCACTTCCTCGAGTGATTATTGCCCCCAACTCCACCACCCACCCAGACGCCAAGATGTTCCTCCCAACACACATCAATGTCTAACCCAAAAATCTTCAGCAGCTCCCAAGTGAGTAAAGCTCATGTTCCTTAGTCGGGTATTTTAGGAGCCATCCAATTTCCATTCAAATTGCCTTTCCCCACATTTCATATTATATATTTCCATACTCTCCATTTCGGGTAAGCTGGGCTGTTAGCTGTCTCCCCACAGTGAATCTGTGCTGGTAATTTGGGTCTTCCAAGTCTTCTTCCCTAATCTTCTCCTGGCCTCCCCATCTTGGCCTCCACCCCTGGGAATAAAAGGCTCCTCTAATCCCTTACTTATCTATGCCTGCTTCGAGTCCTGAGAGGGATGGGGCTGTCTCCTTTTGTATTTGCAGCTCCCCAGAACCCAGCACAATGCTTCATCCATAGCAAACCTGGAAATCTTCAGGCACAGTGATGAGGGACTGAATAATGTATATTTCAGACCAAAATAATATTTGGGAGAAATTAAAATTCACCTATGAGACCATCATTTCTGGGTAGAGAAGGCCTTGCATCTATTTATTTTCCCACAAACTCAAAGTGAGACACCCCTCTCCCCCTCCCACCAAACGTGTCAGAAGTTCCCAGAAGCTGGATCCCCATCTCCCCCACTGCTGCACACCCATCGCCTAGAAGAGTGCCTTACATGTAAGCACTTAATAAATGTCTGTTGAATTTATCTTAGGACAGAATTCTGTTTTCATCCTCTCAGATCCTTTGGGAGGTGAGGAGCCAGCCACTTATTACCTCAGTGACCTTGGTCCAGCCACCAAGTCTCTCTGGACCTCAGTTTCCTCATTTGTAAAATGAGGGACTTGATATAAATTCTAGCACTAAGTCCTATGATTTTTTTATCCAAACACTAGCTGCCTCCGAGGGCAGGGAAATGGATTCTGATGCTTGGAAGGCCAATGCTGAAAGGGCCCTCAGAACACAGAATGTCAGAGCGGGAATCTGCCAGATCTACAAGAACCTCAGAACACTGGACCTGTGTCCAGCATTATCCCTTCCAGGTGCTGGGGAGATTACATAAAAGAGAAAAAATGGTGCTGGCCCTCCACAGGCTGTGCTATACTAGGGATCAAGACTTACCTGCAGCCCCACACCGCTGTCACAGAAAGTACATGAAAAATGCTAGCTGACAATGTAAATAGAACAGACTCAAGCGCTAGACTGTGAGATAGATTCTAAATTGGAAGCAGAATCATCACTTCAGGTCCAGGAAGACTTCCTGGAGGAGGAGACATTTAAATTAGGTTTTAAAGGATGAACTTAAAAAAAAAAAAGTCCCAAGGGAAGCATGCAAGAACCTGGGATCAAAGGTATGGGAGCAAGAAAGGAGCTCAGAGAACCAGATCATCATACACAGCAACAACAGTATTACATGATGATCAATTCTGATGGACATGGCTCTCTGCAACAAAGAATTGTCTCAAACCAGTTCCAATTGTTCACTTAAGAAAACCATATACACCCAGAGAGAGGGAAATGAAATATGGACCACAACGTAACATTTTCATGATCTCTACTGACATTTGTTTGCATTGTGTTGCCTTTCTCTAATTCTTTTTTTTTTCTTGTAGATAGGATTTTTCTTGCATAACTTCTCAAGCATTTCAACATTATTAGCATGTAGTGGACTTCCTGCCATCTAGGGGAGGGGAGGGGACTGGGGGTAAAATTGGTAATGGAAAGCTTTGTAAAGATCAATGCTGGGGAACTAAAAATGAAGGGATAGGCCAGATGGGCCCATTCTCAGATGATTACAATGCTGACTGTCTCGTGCTCCAGAACACTACTGCTTTATTTAGATCCATGACTTCTCAGAACACCTCAGTCTAATAATCCATGCAGGAAAACTCAATGGATTAAAAATGTCTATTGCCAAAGCTGTGACAGGTGAGAGGGGGTCTTGAAACCTTAGGATACATATTCTATTCAGCAGGTAAGCACAGACAAGAAAGGTGATCAAGAAGCTCAGAGAAAGGAAGGTACTGTGAACACACTAGGCAAGATGGGGTCAGATCGTGAACCCACTGACCATTATAACGGAGGATGTCCTCAAGAGCCCTATTCTCTTCTCCTCTAAGCTGATTTCATCAGCTCCCACAGATTCAATTTTCATCTCTACACAGCTGAAACCTCAGCTTTATTCATCCAGCCCTAACTTTCTGATTTCCAGACATGTACTTCCAAATAACTATTGGACATCAAGAACTAGATGTCCCATAAATAGCTTTTTTTTTTCATTTCTTTTGGGCAATTTTTTTTTACAATTTTGAATTCTGACTTTTCTCCTTTTCTGCCCTTCCCCACTCATTGTGAAGGTAAGAAATGCGATTATTCATACAAATATATCCTATAGACATCTTAAACTCAGCATGCCCTATATTAAACATTCTATTTCACCCCAACCTCTTCCCACCTCCAAACTTCCCTACATCACTCATTCTCCCAATCACCTTGGCTCCCAACCTGGACTCCTCCCCACATCCAAGCTGTTCCCAAGGCCTGTCCAATTTCTCCAATATGGCCTTTCCCCCTGACACTGCCATCTCTCTGGTCAGTTCCTCCTATGTGCACTGTCACACTAACCTGCTGGCTAGGCTCTCTACCTCAAGTCTACCTCGGCTTTCTAACTGATCCTCCTTAGTTGCTCCCTATTACTTCTGGGATCCATCGTTTGGCTTTTAAACCCGGGCCCTTCTGGTATTTCCACTTTTCTCACACCTCACTCCCCTTGACATACTCTCTGACATTGGCCCCCCAATTCTGAGTCTTTTCTCTGGCTGCCTCCCACCTCTGCAAGCGCTCCCCCCCAGGTCCCCACAAATATCAGTTAAAATCCCACCTTCTACAGGAAGCATTTCCCAGTCCTCCTCAATGCTAATAATCTCTGAGATTATTTAACCTGTGAACATCCTGCATATTGTAGATCATCTTTTGTGTTTGGTCGTGAGCTCTTTGGGAACTGAAATTGCTGGGGAGACCCTCCAAGGTTCTAGCTTCAGCTCTCTTCTTGAGTTCCTGGGCATCCTCCCTGACATGGTGAAATGCAGGGGTGGTACTCAACAACCCTTGGGGTTCTTTCCAGCTCAGACATTCCAGGAGTATAAAGTGAAAGGAGCTGGATAAGTGGGCAGGGAGCTCCGGCCGCAGGACGCTTCAAGGGAACCCACTTGGTCCCTTTCGGCTCTGGGACTCCAAGACCTCTGAGGTCATTTCTCACTAATTCCGTGACATTTCTGGCTCCGTGCAAGGCTCATGACTAAGAGGGCTCAGTTCTGGTCTAGGATGCTTATCTCTGGCTTCCGCCTGCCCGCGGACCAGGCCAGGCTCATTACTCACAGTAGCCCATTTGCTCTCTCCATCACTCCCTCCCTCCCTCCCTATGCTGGGGGATGATGATGGGTAAGGATGACCACACCCTGAGTCCCCGAGTGGGAGAATGAGGGATGTGTCTAAGGTCACACAGGAAGCTAGCTGGGGAGAGAGTCTGGGGAGGAGGACAGGAAGGAGCCTCCATACTCCCAACGCAGTCAGCCCACTCAGTCCTGCTCTGCCCCTGGTCATTATGATGGGTCTGGTTAAGTCATCTCCCCATGAGTCAGGAAAAATTCATTTGGTCTGATCTCTGAATATTTACTAAGCGGCCCTGGAGGTCATGGAGAGAGACTGAACCCAGGGGCCTGACAGAAAACAAATGTCTCCCCAGCCAGATGCCTCATTTACCATTATTACTCTTGTATCATTGCTGGAATAACAGCTCTTTCTTTTATATCACTTTATCACCTACAAAGCACTTTCACCATAGCCTGGGAGACAGTACTAGTATTACTATCTCTATTTTATAAATGGGGAAACTGAGGGACAAGGAGGTGACTGGCCCAGATTCACACAGCTATTGAGTAGAGAAATCAAAATCTAAAGGTGAGTTTGCTGACAGAGATGTCCCACTTATGCAATTTGGAGGTGCAACAGAGCTGGAAGAGATGGCAAACATATCTGATGACAGAATGGAAAAAGAGCTTCATGGACTAAAAAACGGGGTCAAATCCAATAAGATGAAATCTAAGAAGGACATATGTAAAGTCTTACACTTTGACTTAAAAAAATCAATTTCAAATCACGTTAATTCCCAAAATGAGTTTAAACAATTCAACTTTACAAGATGACACTAGGGTTGATGGCTGGCAAGCTCAGTCAGTGAACATTGTAACGGGACACTCATCAAGAAGGCTGATGCAGACTTCGGCACAGCATCCAGGTTTGAGGAGGGAATAGTAGCATCCCATTCTGCCCAGAATGGTAGCCTGGTTCCATCTCTGGATACCACATTTTTTGACGGAGGACATTAATAAAATTCAGAGTTTCCACAGAGGGGCAACCAGGATGTCTGGAACATAGGAGATGTATATCAGTGAATGGAATATAGGAGATCAGTCACAGTCATTCTCCCCAGAGAAATGGTCCATCTTGCACATCAAATACGTTTCTCAAATAAAAGTCTGCCTGATAATTGGTGCCCACCTCTCCATTAACCACCGGCTGACCCACAACTCTAGATGTGAGGAAACTAGATTATTCACTGCAACAGGATGACTGCTAATAATTTCATACTGCAACATGCAGCACCTCCTGGGTATGAAACACGTTACATCACTTGATGCTCAGAATAGGCAAAAAGGGGTCCCTATTCCACAGATGGACAGCCAGGTGGTGCGGAGGGTCTGGAGTCAGGAATATCTAAATTCAAATCTGACCTCGGACACTTATTAGCTGTATGACTGTGGGCAAATCACTTAACCTCATATGCCTCAGTTTACTCATCTGTAAAATGAGAAGAAGGAAATGCCCTGAAGTATCTTTGCCCAAATGAAACAACAAAAAGTCAGACCCAACAACCAAACAACAAATTTCACAGATAAGGAGACTGAGTGGGGAACTGACTCCCTCAGAGTCACACAATTAATCATTAGCAGGGCTATGTCTTAAAGGCAGGTTTTGTGATCCCTAGGCTAAGGGCTCCTTCCACTGTAGCATGCACACACCCCGCTTCCTTACACCACAAAGCTCCTTAGCTTTAACTTTCTGTTTGATTTTTTAAATTTCCACCTCTTGGATTCACAGCAGCCTGTTCCCTGGCCTCTGTGGCCATCCTCGGTTTCCCCCCAGGATATCTCCAGCCTCCGGTCATGTTTGGTTTTGAAAAGCTGCAGGGGAAACTCCAAGTCCCCCAGCACTTCTTTTCATTAAAATGTCAGAAAAATTCACAGAAAACAAGTCCTCTGGGGGTTATAAAAATCCTTTCCCACCCCCACAGAAGGCCTAACGCAAGGGGCCAGAGAGAAGTTTGACAGCGTTGCCCCTTTAAAATATTGTCCTACATTCAAACTCCCTCACTTCCCCTCCAAACTGTGAGTACTTCCACTTCCAAAGCCAATTCTGGTTTTTATTGTCCATGTGGCTCTCATGGAAGACGGAAAGAGGCTGCAGCTGGGTGGCACTGTCCCAAGACTGACTGTGTACCACTGGGTCTTCCTGCTTCCTCCGACCCCTCCCAGCAGAATCATGGCGGGCAGTGCCCAAGGACTCTGACGCAGAGGGATGGAAGCATGGCCCGGCTCGGGCTTCCCCTAAAACCCACCATTCTTTCTGCCAGGGAGAGGTTCCCAGGGGCTGGCCCAGCAAGCAACTCCCCTCCTTGGCCCCTGACGCCAGAGGCCTTCGAATCACACCTCCTTGAGGGGCCGAACCTACTACGGCTTTCCTATAATTCACATTTATGTTGTACTCTTCCTTACAACAACTCTGGGAGGGAGGGAACATAAATGTCCCTAATTTTGGGAGAGAAAAACTAAGGCATCAAATGGTAAATATATATGTGTGTGTATATGTGTATATAAATATATGTATATGAATATACACACACATATATAGTTCATCCAAAGTCACAAAGCTAGAAAAGTCTCAAACTTGAAAACCTGCCCTCTTTCCTCGACGTTCTATATCCAGAGATCATCTAGGGCAGATTCAGGGGAGATCAGTTCAAGATCAGCTCCCCACTGCCTTGAAATAGGATCTTAAAGGAACAGAAGGTCCCAGTTCTGGAGTCCTAGTCCAATCTCCTCATTCTGCAAGCAAAGGAAAAGAGACGGCTTGCCCAAGCTCACACAAGAAGCAAAAGGCAAAATGAGAATTCCAACTCCACCTTCTTTTTGTACCCCGTGCATCTATTTTCCTTATTTATTCCTTTATTCACCTTCCTCTACACAAGAAGTGTGGGTTAGGGGGTCTCTGAGAGCCTTCCTAGTCCTATGGTCGATAGCCCCCTCTTGCCCGGAGATGCTGGGGTGCCATGACTTAGCAAATAGGGAAGTGAAGGCCCAGAGGGGGAGGGCTCGCTCGAGGCTGTCCAAACTGGGGGGGACCAGCTGAGCCCCAAGAGCTTTCCGGGGTCCCCTCCCCTATCCTGCAGCTCAGGATGCGTGAGCATAATCCTGCCTTTCACGATGAGACGTGCACCCCCCCCAAAGGACAACTGAGAACTTTATTCCTAACCCAGAGCTTGATGAGAAACTGCTTTCTTTCAAGTCCTTGAAAGCTGGAAAAAAAAAAAAAAACCCAGGCCGTACATCTGCAGCCTTCTCCGGCGATGCTCTGCCTTGCCGTGTGTGAGAGGTGCATTAGAAGTCTGATTCCGACACTACAATTAGACTCTCCAAACAAAGTCAGCCGCCCTCGTATAAATCCCCGTCGCCATGGTTACCATAATATTTTACAGCTCTGGGTTTTGTGCTCCGAGCCCAAAATGATAAAATCACCATATTTTTGGCACCTCGCTATCACTGCTGCATGCTACTTGAGAGCAGGAAGGTTAAACATGGCTCTGACGAACGCTGGAGTGGCTGAGGTCATGTCAACACTCTTCCATTGCTGAACTGTTCCCTGGGCTCTGTTCCCCCTCTCCTCCTCCCACCCTCGGGCCAGAGCAAAGCAAAAGCAGAGCATCCTCCTCAAGCCAAACTGACTGGATCTGGAACTTCAAGTGGGATGAGAGGAGGGCTCCGGAGACGAGCTGCCGGGGAGGGGAAGGGGGGGCCGGCCCCCTGGGCTCCAGGCCCAGCCCCGCCACCTACCAGCTGAGGGTCCTGGAGAGAGACCCTCCCTCCCCAGCCCCGACAGCCTCTTCTGTATGAGAAGAGGAACGCCTGCCCCAGCTCCCTCGCACAGCCCTTGTGAGGACCGTAAGAGAGAAAGCAGGAAGATGGAGAGCTCTATGTTGACATTTTGCAAGATATGTTGAAAAACTTTAATTGCCAAGAAGCTCAAGACTCATCCATTAACCCTCAAAAGGCCAGTGGAAGCAGGAGGAATTAGGTTCTTCTTCCAGATTGAAGAAAAGAAAGGAACTGGTCCAATGTGCTCTTAGAGGCAAAACTCCCGGCCCTGATACTCTGTATCCTAAGGGCCCTCCCCAGCCCTGACCTCCTGGGTTCTAAGGGCCCTCCCAGCTCTGACCTCCTGGGTTCTAAGGGCCCTCCCAGCTCTGACCTCCTGGGTTCTAAGGGCCCTCCCAGCTCTGACCTCCTGGGTTCTAAGGGTCCTCCCAGCTCTGACCTCCTGGGTTCTAAGGGCCCTCCCAGCCCTGACCTCCTGGGTTCTAAGGGCCCTCCCAGCTCTGACATCCTATGAACTAAACAGTACAGGAGATGGATTGCACTTTGGTCTCCCTGCTGACCACTGCTGAAGGATGAGCTGCCAGTTACTCCCTCCTCGTTGAGTGAAACTAGGGGGCATCCAATGGTACCAGACTCGTGACAAGTGCCCTAGACTAAACCATGGCAGAGAACCACTGAGCCCACTGAGAATCCCATTCCCAGCCCAAGGGCAGCTGCTCTTTCCAATTTGGCGTGAACGATTTCGCTCCTTATTCTGCTGCTTTTTCATCACAACGGTTATTTTCCTAAATCTCCAGTGATAATTTAAAACAGAAAACCAAGTGTTATAGCAACTCAAGACAACATGTGGGTGTATTGGAAATTTCTGCTGTTAAGAAGCAGGTACTAGTAAGGAACAGGGAGGCAGAAAAGCCAGAGATGGAAGATTCTGAGCAATCAGGACTCCTCCAAAGCGGTACCTAATCTCACCCAACTGGAGGCACCCAGAGGAGGCCCGCTGACATTACCATCACTTCCCTTCTCCAACAGATCTGGAACAAATTCAGATCCCTGGGAGCAACACGGCTGTTGGGCTTCTGCCCACTGAGGATGGCAGATGTTACCCAGTGTAACACAGCTAATGTCTGCACTTGCAGGGCACAGGAGGTCAGGGCTGGGAGGGCCCTTAGAACCCAGGAGGTCAGAGCTGGGAGGACTCTTAGGATACAGGATGTCAGAGCTGGGAGGGCCCTTAGAACCCAGAATGTCAGAGCCGGGAGGAACCTTAGAACCCAGGAGGTCAGGGCTGGGAGGGCCCTTAGAACCCAGGATGTCAGAGCCGGGAGGAACCTTAGAACCCAGGAGGTCAGGGCTGGGAGGGCCCTTAGGACAAAGAAAGTCAAGAATTAGGTGAGCCTTTAGAATCCTGGAGAAGACCTTAAAAAACAGAATATCAAACTTGAAGACAACCTCAGAGCATGGGACAAGGCTGTCAGAGATGGGGAGAAAATCAGAAAACAGTATTTCAGAGGCAGAAGCAACCTCAGAACACAGAACAGAACTGAAAGGGATGAAACATGGAATAAAGGACAGAACACTGGACTTGAGGCCGGGAAAATGGCGCTTCAAATCCCACCTCAGACAGCAGCTGGGTGACTTAGGACTTAACCTCTCTGTGTGTCTTGTTAATAATCCATAAACATGTTGGGGTAACAGGGGCCAGACTCGATGCCTCTCAGGCCCCTTCCAACGCTAACCCCACCATCCTACGACACAAAAGATCCATTATCCCCCCTCCTCATTACGTGAAGAAGACGGGTCCCAGGGAGGGCTCTGATAGCAGTCAGACAATTAGTATTGAGTACCTGTCTGCACCCACTGTGCTAAGGTCTGGGTCACACAAGAAATGGGGACAAAGCCAGGCCCTGAAGCTGGATCTCCCCACTCTTGCTCAAAAGCCCTTTGCATTTGGCTGGGTTAGGATACAAGGCGCCCCTGCTGCCCCCCCTTCCCAGCCCTGAGCTCCACATCTGTGACTGGGTCAGGCCAGACCCCAAATGCCAGGCAAGCCAAGGAATAAGGTTTTTGTTCTTTCTAACATTCCCCTGGGGCTTGTTTAAAGCAAGAGTGAATTCCTCCACTTTATCCCAAAATGATTTGGAAACGCTGCCACTTTAATAAGTAAAATCTCTTCATTTTTTACAGCGTGGGCAAGTGACTGCATGAGCGTGCAGCAGAGAGAGTAAGGGTGGTGGTGAGCATCAGGAAATCCTGTTCTCCCTCTGCTCCCTGCCTTATGTAAGCTCTGTAGTTAAGATTTAGGCCGCGGCAACAAAAGAGAAAAGAGTTCTGGACTGGGCCAGACAGCCTGAGCTCCAGCCCTGGCTCGGCTATTAGCTTGCTGAGGGAGTCCTGTCCCTTCTCTCTGCCTCAATTCCCCTACTTGTAAATGAAAGGGGTTAGCCTAGAGGGGTCTCTTAGTCGCCCCCTTTCCAGCTCTGACCTCCTGGGTTCTAAGGTTCCTCCCAGCCTTGACATCCTGGGTTCTAAGGGCCCTCCCAGCTCTGACATCTGGGTTCTAAGGGCCCTTCCAAACATGGGAACCACATTAAAACATAAATGTAAACTACTTAACAAAATAAATATACAACAGAATGTAGATAATGTTAATAACGTGTGGTTTCTCCTATTTACGTATGGTGTAATGATCCCCATTTCTCTTTGATTCTGACAGGGCTGCTCCCAGGGCCCTCCCGGCTCTGACAGTCTACATCCGGAGATACAGTTCTAGGCTTAGTGTAGCAAAGAGTGTGACAACGAGGGCTATTCCAAAGGGCAGCAGGCTGACTCCTCCCTGGGTTCTAGCTGGAGCACTGAGGTTCTAGGGGTCCTTTCCACTTCTCACATTCCAAGTTCTAAGCTCCCTTTCATCTGGTCCCTCCGCCCTTCTAAGAAGCTGGACCATCATCAGTTCCCAAAAGGGCCTGACTGGGCCCTGTGTGGGAGATAACTATCCCCAGAATGAACCCTGTCTGCTCCCGGCTAACAACGGAGGGCCGCCAGGAGCCACAATTGGGTTACTTAGACTTTCCAGAGAAAAGGTCATTTTACTTCCTATGCTCTCGACTGTGAAGCTGCTCAACGGTTGTAAATGTGAAAATCCTGGAAAAAGCATGAGTAAAGTTTAAACTATAGGGTCTGAAGCCTCCTCCGGCTCAGAAGGCATTCAGTTTCTTCCTTGGCAAAGAAAAAAAGGCACAAGACACAATCATTTGTGCGGGTGACTCAATTGTAGCATAAACATTTGTACATTTTCTGTCTCCCCGAGCTGGCAGGCATGGCCAGCTTTAACATCATGACACAGGGTGCATGGATGAGGCAGCGGAGGGGGACTGCTCCTGCCACTGACCAGACCTCATTAACTAAAGTACAGGGTTAGATCTTGACCTCCAGCCCGGGAAGTTTGAGGGAGGACTTCCCCAGAAGCTTGGGAGAGGCGGCTTTCTCTTGATGAAAAATGGACTATTCTGGAGGATTTGTCAGGGTGGGAGAGGGGAAGCTGATACCAGCCCCAGGGCAAATCACTGGATTCCCGGTTCTTGCCACCTGCCCTTTTTGGCAGACTGTTCTAAATCCCAAGATCCCCTGGAAAGAAAAGAGCTGCAGGATGTCACTCATTTCCCGCCCAGCTCCATCCTCGGGGAGCCCAGCATCCTTTCCCTTGGAAGCTGTCTTCCTCCTGGATCCTCAAATGACCCAGACTTCCCATCTCCCCATTTCCTCTCCCTAGGCCGTGAAAGGTCCCTGACTCAGGATTCTCTCCATCCTGAGGATGTTGAGTTCCAGAAGGCTTTTCTGACCGGAAAAGCCTTCAATTCCCTCAGGTGCCAGTTCCCGCCTCCGCAAGCTGGGGTATGGCACTGTGCAATTAGGGGCTGACATTACAAGAAGGATGTGTGGTACCAGTTAATGCTGCTCTCCCTCCCAGGGTCACACAGTAAAACACACACACACACACACACACACACACACACACACACACACACACACACACACACAATTTTTTTACATTATTTTACATGGCACAGAATAAGAAAAGTCAGCACAGATGATCAATTATTGCATTATTGATCAGTTCTGTTTCATGTAATCCTCTCCTTATAAAGAAGTGGAAGGGGGAGGGCAGGCTAAAGTCCCCAGTATTAATAAATCCAAAGATAGGGTAACCACAGGTGCAAAACCTAAGGGACGGGGAGAAAACTGAGAGGGATGCAGACAGCAGGCTTTACAATTTGGGATCTGACTTGACATAATCTGAGATCTCTCCTGACTCTAAGGTTGTAAAAAGGAGGTGATTCAGATACTTAGATCGACACTATGCCAAGTTACTCGTCCTTCTGAGATCTGGAGACTTGGGGGAAGGGTAATGAAACTAAGGAAGTTTCAGCCTGCATCAAGCTTATGATTTTTAAATCTCAAATTAAAGCAACACGTAATTCAATAAAAAATGATTCACCTACTAAGAGCATAGACACTGCTCTGGAAGGGGGGAATACAAAGATAAAAACAAAAAAGTGACTGCCTTCTAGGAACTTACATTTTAATTCGGTTCATTTTAATCTTGGATGATATGAATAAAAAACCAGTATCCCCCTCATCCGTACCTCCAGGAAGGAAGATAACCTCATTTTTTGCCCCAGTCAGATAATATCTGGAATACGGAGCTCAATTCTCAGTCTCCATTTTAGGATGGGCAAGGGTACCTTGAAAGGAGCATGAACACAACGCTTTCTTAAGGATTCAACTGAAGGACATGAGAATGATGGTATGGAGAAGCAATTGGGGAAGGAATGATTTCTCTTTTCATATACTGGAAGAGACATGATAAGTCTGATCAGTTCTTTGTGGCTCCGGTACGAAGGACTAGGCCCAGCCGAGGATGGATAGAAGGTATAGGGAGGCAGATCTGGGTACCAATTAAGAACGCTTTAATGACCCAAGCCATTAACAAACAGGTAGCTTCAGGACACAGTTGCCTATGAGAAATCTTCAAAGCAGATGAAGATGTGTTGTTTCCTGCTCCTCCAGGACTTTGCTCACTGGTTCTCAGTCTCCTTCCTGGTTCGCTGCCTTCAAGGCTGATCCCATCTTACCCCCCAAACCTGTCGTACTCATTCCCCGGGACTTTGTTCCATTAATGGTTCTCACATCTTGCCAGTCATATGGAATCCAAAGTGGAGTCTGACTCTGATTCCTCCCTCTCCCCTCTCATATGCAATCAGCTGCCTGGTTCCACATCACATCCCATATATCTCCTCTCCTAATCCATAACAATGACTCTAACAAGCCACTATCACCTTCCACCTAAACTACCATACCAGTCTAGCTGGTATCCTGCAACAATCTCTACCATCCTTCACGTAGTTGCCAAAATATACTAATATTCCTAATATACTTAACATACCTAATACCTGGCCAGATCACTCCTCTGCTCAACAACCTTCAATGGTTCCCTACTGCTTACCAGATAAAATACAAACTCCTCACTCTGGCACTTAAGCTTCTCCACAATCTAGTATTAAGTCCCACTATGTTCCAAAAAGAAAAAAAAAACTGTGTTAAGTTCTGGATGTGCAAAAAAGGGCAAAAAAAATAGTCCCAGCTCTCATCAAGTTCACAGTCTACCAGAGAAGATAAACAGATTACCCCAAAGGGAAGAAATAGAATTAAGGAGAACTGGGGAAAATGTAGCTGAGACAAAGTCAGGAAGCCAAGAGGCGGAGATGAGGAAGGAGAGGTACAGAGGACAGCCAGTAAAAATGTCCAGAGACCTGAGACAAGTATTTTGTTTGAAGAAAGATCCATATCACTGGGGCACTGATTATGGGGAGCAGACTGGAAGAGTAGGAAAAAGCCAGACCACCGCAAGCTCTAAAAGCCAGAAATCTTTCTCTATTTCAGAGCTTCTTAAACTTTTTCCAGTCATGTTCCCTTTTCGCCAAAGAAATTTTCACACAACCTTGAGCCCATGAGTATATAAAATAGGTATAAAAATCAAACATTTACTGATAATCAAAATTTTGCAACCTCCACATTTAGTCATGAGACCCCCATGGGGTCTCAATTCACAGTTTAAAAGCAGCTTTGATCTATTTGATCCTAAAGATAACAGAGCATGACTGGAAAGTATGAATACAGGAGTCAGAACTGTAATTTAAGAAAGTCAACTTGACAGCCAAGTAGAGGATGAACCAGAGGGGAGAGAGGGGGAAAGGGAGACCCATTTGGCAGGCTGTGGGAAGAGTTCAGCCCTGGCTGCCCCAGGGTGGGAAAGGTTGGAGAAGAAGGGCTCACATCCCAGGGATGGGAGTGAGGAAGTAGAGGACGTGGCAAGTGATCAGACACAGAAGTTATGAGTCTGGGGTGACTCCTTGAGTGACTGGGAAGTAATATGGAAGTTAGGAAGGGAAAATGGTTACCAGTTTGGATGTTTATGGGATATCCGGCTCATAATGTCCAACGGGCAGTTGGAGATAAGAGCCTGGCAGAAAAGAAGTCATTGCTGTTCAAATCTATCTGAGAATCATCAGCCTATCTGAGAATCATCAGCATAGAGATGAAAAGGGAAAATACAACCACCCGGGACGGACAGCTGGAAAAACATGCCCCCGACTTCTGTGACATTATTCCCCTTCAATGGCCGCTACATTCCAGCCTGAGGATTCTCCCCAAGGACTATCCTGGCTACTTCCCACATCTGCCTCTACCTCCCTCCCTTTCAGAAGACTTAGATCCTCTCAGGGCTTAGCTCCAACACTGCCTCCCAGTGAAGCCTTCTGTGACCCGCTCCCTAAGGCTCCCCCGGGTTTCCCTGACCATCGAGTCTCTCTCTCTCTTCCACCCCATCACATCCTCTACAATCTTGGGGGGATACGTGTGTACCCCGGGGGAGTTCCCTGATATTTAAGAACTAGACCTGTTTGTCCCTGCACAGAGCCACAGATGTTTGTAAGAACATTCCCTGCCGATGGATAATTTTGATTATCTTAAGTTAAAAAGTTTCTGTACAAACAAAACAAATGCAGACAAGATTAGGAGGGAAGCATCAAATTGGGAAATCATCTTTACATTTAATAGTTCTGATAAAGGCCTCATTTCTAAAATTTATAGAGAATTGTCTCATATATATAAGAATTCAAGCCACTCTTCAATAGATAAGTAGTCAAGGGATATGAACAGACAATTTTCGGATGATGAAATTAAAACCATCTCTAGTCATATGAAAAGTTGCTCCAAATCACTATTGATCAGAGAAATGCAAATTAAGACAACTCTGAGATACCACTATACACCTGTCAGATTGGCTAAAATGACAGGAAAAGATAACAATGAATGTTGGAGGGGATGTGGGAAAACTGGGACACTAATACATTGTTGGTGGAACTGTGAATGGATCCAACCATTCTGGAGAGCAATTTGGAACTATGCCCAAAAAGTTGTCAAACTGTGCATACCCTTTGACCCAGCAGTGTTTCTACTGGGCCTATATCCCAAAGAGATCTTAGAGGAGGGAAAGGGCCCCACATGTGCAAGAATGTTTGTGGCAGCCCTTTTTGTGGTGGCTAGAAACTGGAAACTGAATGGATGCCCATCAATTGGAGAGTGGCTGAATAAATTATGGTATATGAATGTTATGGAATATTATTGCTCTGTAAGAAACGACCAGCAGGATGATTTCAGAGAGGCCTGGAGAGACTTGCATGAACTGATGCTGAGTGAAACGAGCAGAACCAGGAGATCATCATACACAGCAGCAACAGTATTACATGATGATCAATTCTGATGGACATGGCTCTCTGCAATAAAGAATTGTCTCAAACCAGTTCCAATTGTTCACTGAAGAAAACCATATACACCCAGAGAGAGGGAAATGAAATATGGATCACAACGTAACATTTTCATGATCTCTATTGACATTTGTTTGCATTGTGTTGCCTTTCTCTGATTCTTTTTTTTTTCTTTTAGATAGAATTTTTCTTGCATAACTTCTCAAGCATTTCAACATTATTAGCATGTAGTGGACTTCCGGCCATCTAGGGGAGGGGAGGGGACTGAGGGTAAAATTTGTAATGGAAAGCTTTGTAAAGATCAATGTTGGGGAACTACCCATACATATGTTATACAAATAAAAAGCTTTAATTAAAAAAAAAAAAAAAAGAACATTCCCTGCCCAATGCATGTGTCTAGAGTCCGGCCGTCGGATGCCCTGCCCTGAAGCTTCCTGCTGTGTCGTGGCGAGGATCACCATCATGTCCGAGTGCCCGGAGACTCGCGGCCAATGCTTCAACTCCAAAAATGGATTCCCTGCATGTAAGCCAGCCCGTGTCACTTTGAGAAGGAGTAACCAAAACGGCCAACGGACTAATTCATGTTACTCTAGGCCAAGAATTCTTTTTTTTTCTTAATTAAAGCTTTTTATTTTCAAAAACATATGTATGGATAATTTTTCAACATTAACTCTTTGCAAAACTTTGTGTTTCAATTTCTCCCCCCTTCCTTCCAACCCCACCCCTAGATGGCAAGTAATCCAATATCTGTTAAATATAGTAAATATATGTATATATCTAAATGTAAAATATTTATATTATATATGAATACAACATTTATCATATTATAATATTATATAATAATTATAAATAATAAATATAATTAATAAATATAGTTAAATACAGTCCTCCCTTCTGTCCGTCTCCCAGATCTCACCAGACATACGGATTTCTTTTACTTTTCAGAATGTGTGTGTACAAGTTCCACAAACGTCTCCCAGGAACTCGTCATGACACGGACCTAACACTGAGTTTTTGTGCCAGTGAAGAACAAGCCCTGGCAGGTTTTGCCAAGTAGGAACAGCTCCCAAGGATGGGCCCATGAGAAAACACGTCCGTCATCGGGGACCAGCCTGGCAAATCCCAGGGAGGCTGGACCCCAGCAGACTGACCCATCAAGGGAGAAAGAAACTGGCCAAACCAACTCTCCAAAAAATAACTAAGAGATTAAGGTTGGGATCTGGGCCCACAGAGCTGTTCCCCACGCCTGCAAAACCAAGGACGTTGAAAAAGCCTCAGTGAGGCTGTCCCCAGGCAAGGGGGCCGTAACTCTAATGAAGAACAACAGTGGGTGCGGGGAATCAGAGGGCACAGATCGAGCTGCCTGGCAGGCTGCCCGAGCATGGTCCTCGGCTCCCAAGAGCCTCTGCCTCTGGTCACCGACTCCTATCAGCCAGAGGCCCGTCACTGCCAAAGTCCCTTCTACAAACGGGACGTCAGGAAAACGGAAAGAACCGGCTCATAAAATTTGTACCTGCTGCCAGTTTTCCATCCACTGCACACCTTCCCCACCAATAAGATGGGGAAGGGTCTCCTATTGGAGGAGTAACAGTCAGGAGAAATGAAAACGGGGGAAAGGGCCGACAGGGAGAGGCAGAATGCATCTGCCCCTTCAGATTAGGCCCCTGGGGCCAAGTCCAAATCCAAACCCACTTTCCAGGAAAACCTTTCAAAGACAACTCTTTGGTCTCAGCCCCACCTGTGCTCCCACTTCCTTTCAGCATCCCCAGACCCATCTAAGAGCTCCCCCATCAATAGGAAACTCCCTGGCCCCTCCACCTCATCACCCAGTTTCCTAAAATCTAGATCTGATCACTCTCCTCCAGATGTGGTCTGACCATGACAGAGGGACGACCTCCTGCCTCATTCTGGACAGCCTGAGCCGCTTATCACCCACCACAGAGCTCCTTCCCCCTGTCCTGGCACAGGAACCCCTCTGGCAGAGAGACTGGCAAAGTCCATGGGAGACCCTCCTCTGAATCACATTTTAAATGCCCTAAGCAAAATACCCAGGACTATAAAGGAAGCCAACTACTGTACATTGAAATACAGGGATAAAAATCTTTTTTTAAAAAAAATAAGCTTATGGATACCACCTCATACCTGTCAGATTGGCTGATGATAGGAAAAATATAAAGATGAATGTTGGAGGGGATGTGGGAAACTGGGACACTGATACATTGTTGGTGAAGTTGTGAACTGATCCAACCATTCTGGAGAGCAATCTGGAACTATGTCCAAAGGGCTATCAAATTGTGCATACCCTTTGACCCAGCAGTGTTTCTATTGGGCTTATATCCCAAAGAGATTTTAAAGGAAGGAAAGGGACCCACATGTGCAAGAATGTTTGTGGCAACCCTTTTTGTAGTGGCTAGAAATTGGAAACTGAATGGATGCCCATCAACTGGAGAGTGGCTGAACAAATTATGGTATATGAATGTTATGGAATATTATTGTTCTGTAAGAAACGACCAGCAGGTTGATTTCAGAGAGGCCTGGAGAGACTTGCGTGAACTGATGCTGAGTGAAATGAGCAGAACCAGGAGATCATTATACATGGCAACAACAAGACTATATGATGATCAATTCTGATGGACATGGCTCTCTTCAACAATGAGATAATTCAAACCAGCTCCAATTGTTCAGTGATGAAGAAAGCCATATACACCCAGAGAGAGGCCTGTGGGAACTGAGTCTGGACCACAACATAGCATTCTCATTCTTTTTGTTGTTGTTTGCTTGCATTTTGTCTTTCTCATTTTTTATTTGATTTTTCTTCTGCAGCAAGATAATTGTATAAATATGTATACATACATTAGATTTAACATTTATTTTTAATATTTTACTAACTATCTAGAGGGGGAGATGGGAGAAAGGGAGGGGGCAATTTGGAATACAAGGTTTTGCAAGAGTCAATGCTGAAAAATTATCCATGCATATGTTTTTTTAAAATAAAAAGCTTTAATTTAAAAAAACATTAGGTATGACAGACCTTTGGAGAAAATTGGAAAAAAAAAAAAAAAGAAAAGAAAAAGCTTTAATAAAAAAATAAGCTCATGGGCCCCAGGTCAAGAACTGATCTTTTGGAGCCAACATGCAATCTGGCCATACCTTATTACATTTTACTTAGGAAGTTGATTTTTTTTTTTATTCTCATTTGTCTAGGTTTTCTCATCTCTCCAATCTGTTAAGTCTCTATCTCAGCTTTATGTCAAGGGGAATTTGATGTACATACCACTTCTGCTACTTTCCAAGGCTTTGTCAAAAAAAGAGTCAAGCAACAGTCCAATAACGAAAAAAGAACCCTTGAGCACTCCACTATAGACCTCCTTCCAAAGATCAACTACTCTTTGGGTCCAGCCATTCAACTAGTTTTAAGTCGACCTAAGTGCACTAATATCCAGCCCACATCTCTCCATCTTGTCCACAGAACAGCATCAAAAGACCACTGAATTCACAAAGTATTTCCCTCGGAGGAAAAAAAAACCTCTAAAGAAAGGAGCGAAAAAATTATTGTCCCCATTTTATAGATGAGAAAACTGAGGCTAAGAGACAAGATGACCTACTTGCAATTACACAGCTGAGCCAAGTCAGGGGTGGAATATAGTCTTTCAATTATGTTATACAGTGTCTCAGAGAACAACCAAAACAACCAAACAAATTAAAAAAGGAGTTAAAAGGGACCAAAAATGGCTAAATATAGCCCAGCAAGTCATTGCATCATGGGATTTGAAACTGTAAGGGCCCTTAGAGTACTCCACAGACAAAGCCAGTGAGCCGAGCCGAGTCCCCCTGCAAGGACTGAGGTCCATAGGGATACTCTTTGCTCCATGGAGGGTCCCATTCTCCTTCAATCCTCTGCTCAGGTCTCAAACATGCTCATACTTAGGGCCTTCAGGAGCTGGAAGCTCCCTGCAACTTTTAAGTGACCCGGACCAGAGAGCCACATCCCCTCATTTCTTCTCCTTCCTGACTTTGTGGACTTCTCTTTCATTGTCCCCCTCCTGTGCTCTTAGATCTAGCCAGAGGTAGGGAATCTCACCATACCCATATCTCACTTGGGAACTGTTTCCCCCTTACCCATTCCATCTCTCTAGCCACCAAGGACCACTGAATCCTGTACCCAGAACTTGAGAGGCAATCTAGTCCAAAACCCTCAATTTACAGATGGGGAAACTGAAGCCATTCAAGTTAACTGACTTGCTCAAGCTCATACAGATAATCAATATGAGGCAGGATTTGAAACAAGGTTCTCTGCCCTCAACAGCCTACAGGCCCTTTCCACTGTTCATCCATAACCTAGACCCCAACCAGACCTTTCCAGTCTTCCAGAAACCCTTCTATCTCTGCCCTCTTCCAGCCCTGCCTACAACCCAATGCTTAACCCTGGACTCCTGGTTGTCTCAGGCAGTCCCCCTGCTTGGAATGCTCTCAGGGCTTCCTTCAAGTGCCAGATAAAATTCCACCTTCTGCAAGAAGCTTTTCCCAACTCCCCCTAAATCTAATGCTGATCATCTCTAATTCATCCTGAGGGGAGCTTATTTGTATATAGCTGCTTACATGTTAATTTCCTGTTAGACTAGAAGCTTTTGACTTTCTTGATATCCCTAGCACTTTAGTACAGTGTCATAGTAGGCACTTAATAAATGCTTGGGGTGCCACCTCCTCCAGGGAGTCTTTTCCAATCGCTTCCCTTCCTGCCCATTCTGTCATAAAAATTGGTTTAGACCTTCCCTATACATTTTCCTCCTAAATTGTGCATGCATGGTTTTCTTTCCCTCTATATCATTTCACGGCTCTGTATACCATAGGCACTTAATAAATATCTGAACTAAACTGTGACGCCAAAGATTCCATGAAGTCTTGAGTAGGGGAAGGTGATTAGGAATGTTACCTTGGTTCTGACTCACAAGATAAATTTGGATAGAACTGTCAGAAGTCAGCCAATCCAAGTCTCATTTTATAGAAAACTCTTACATTTTTCAGAGCCTCAGTGACTTGGCCACGGTCACATAAGTGACAGAGCTGGAATGCAAATGCACCTTTGATGACCTCAAATCCCAGGCCCTTCCCCTGAACCGGAATGTTTCCCAATAAGAAGGAGCATTATTTTCCAAGTTTGGATGAGCAATAATGCCTGCTAAGTGCTCACATTCCTGTATTACTGTACCCTTTAAGAAGCCTCAGGCTGCAGGTCAACCAGTCAGAAGTAAGAAGAGCCAGGGTCGTGAGATCCTTTTAAAAATGAGGAAACTGAGTCTCAGAAAGGAATTATTTGCCATTTCTAGAATGCCTCTAGAGGTATTCAAGTGTTCTTTCCATCCCATCACATGATCTTTTCTTGCATTTTTTAAAAAGATCCCATCTATAATCCCACCCCACCTCCCAGGGAGACATTATATCTGAACATTTTCAGTGGGAACATCTCTGTGACCTGCCAGACCCTTCTTGCCCCTGGACTCTCCTCACCACCCATGAACAGCTCGATTTATGCAGGCAGACACCAGTGCCGGACAACATCTGAAAGGCCTTTAATGATGAAAAGGGCCCAGAGGAATCCTTGACGCTCGGCTGCCTGCGGTACCTCACTCAGATGGTATTTCGGTTCAGGAGGTGTGACTCCACAGGGAATTTCTCCTTCCCCTCCACAAATCCCCTTCCCAGCCTACGAAGCAAACATCCTCTTTTCCTTGGAGGAGCACTGGACACAGTCGACACCTCCCCGTCCAAGGAGGGGGGAAGTTCACCGGAGAACAAGTGTCTTTTGTGTAGATTCTCCAAGACCCGTGGGGCAAAAAGGGGTGGACTGAAAACCTGCACTGGGGCCCCCACCTCCCTTACGCAAACCCCCAGCTCAAGCAGCTACATTCAAACTCTCCCCAAGGCTTCCAGCAGGGTTTGGTTCAACCATTAACGACTGTTCTACTAGGCAACTGATTTTTGTTGTTCCCTAGAGATGGAAAGGAGAATGAGCTCTTTTCTTTTCCCCCCCTCGATTGAGAAAAAAAAAGGAAGTTAAAACAAACAAGTTATATAACCTTTGGGGGGAGTGGGCTAGAGAATTCCTTTGCTCTTAGAAAATAGTACTTTGCACACAGTAGGTGGTTAATAAATGGTGATTGTTGCTAATAGAATTAAAGCAGTCCCTTGAGAAAAGGCCATGTGGAAAAAAAGGAAGGAAACATGCATTTATTAAGCACTTACTGTGTGCCAGGCACTGTGCTAAGCACTTGTAGATATTAACTTATCAACAACTCTATTTTATAGTTGAGGAAACTGAAGAACAAGTTAACAGAAGCAAAGTGACTTCTCTACAGTCACATAGCTAGGATTTGAATTCGAATCTCCTTGATTCCAAGCCTGTACTATCTGGATACCTAGTAGAAAGAACTGTGGCCTTAGTCATGAGATCAAAGATTTGGAAAGAGCCCTTTAGAACAATCCCTTTCTCAATTTACAGATAAGGAAACTGAGGCTAGAGATGAGCTACCATCCATGTCATTGGCGGGGATTTTGAACACCCATCCTCACTAGAGCCAGCACCCTTTCCACCGAACCAAATGGCTTCCAAAAGCCTAGATTCTAACCCGGGGGCTGTCATCTGGAGACTAGCCCAGCCAAGCTGAGCAGAAAGTTGGCTGGGCACTAAGTCATGAGGGCTTTTTTGCTTTTACTTTTTTACAGTGGGGAAATATGTTTCACCAAACATCTTGCAGCAATGACGTAAAATTATGCAATTTCTAATTTTTTGGAAAAAAAAAAGGCCAGTCTTTCCTGTTTCTCCCCCTTTTCCCTTGCCCATTCCAAAACTAAATTCCAATTATTTATAAACTCTACCAACGATTTTTTTTCTTGGCCCCCGAAATCCAAAAAGTAATCTCTGACATGGAAGGGTAGGGAGCAAATATTTGAACGACCCAAGCATCCAGGACTACTAGGAAAATGCTTGGCAAATTGTAAATTTCTACAGAAACTTATACTCTCCCTCCTCCAATCCAACCTCCATCCAAAGTGATTTCTCTAAAGCTCAGGTGTCATTTCTCTCAACTCTTTCTCTCCCCCACCACTTAATATACTCCAATGGCTCCCTATTACCTCCAAGAACCAATAGTAGTAGAGCCTTTGGGATTTAAAACTCTCCATCACCTGACTCCTTCCTACCTTTCCAGTCTTCTTAGATTTTATTCTCCTCCATACTTTTAAGATCCAGTAATACTGGCCTCCTATTATAAGAGGATCCCAGGCCTTTGCACGGAGATATGGACCATCTTCTTCCCTTCCCTCCCCAGAGTGCTCTGCCTCTTGGCTTTCCTCAAGACCCAGCTTAAAGCTGGACTTCTTTCTGTAACTGTTTTTCCCACTCCCTCTCTCCTTCCCCCAGGAATTACCTTCCATCCCCCTCATGTACCATCAATATCTTCCATATACACAATTTTTCACATGTTATCTCCCCTGTAAGGACAAGAGCTGGTTTTGCCTTGATTTATATCCTATCTGGAACACAATAATCAATAAATAAATGTTGAATGACCAGAATATCTATAAACCTCACTTAACAAATGTCCCAATCCAGCCACCCAAGCCAGATCTGACCAAGACAATCGTAAATAGTAAATCCAAGTAATGCTCTTCCCTTGATTTAACATTTATTAAATGTTTACTATCGCCAGGTACAAAGACAGTTGAACTCAGTCAAGAAGACGTAGTTTCAAGTCTTTTGCTTCTAACACCTAACGGGCTACATGGTCCTGGGCAAGGAAGTCCCTTAACCTGGCCGCAAGGTAACCCTCAAGAGGCCATCAACAGCAAGATCTGCCCATCTTCATCAGAAAAGGCAGTTCCCTTTACCAATTAAATCACAGGTCTAGTTTTTTGTTTTGTTTTTAATAACCTGTTTAAAGCTCGGTCCTTGACCATCCAAAGTAAATGCTCCCTGAAGCCTTCCTTGATCCCCATCATTCAGGAAGTCCCCAGGCCAGACTTCATCAGGGACTTATTAGACTTCTCATACATACCCTCCATTATCTCTTTTAGTGTCTTCTTACCCTGCTGGAGAGGGAACTCCATGGAGGGAGGGGTGCTGTTTTATCAAATGTGCACATTTATTCAAACTTTCCAGATTCCCCAGTCCAACAGACAACTCCAGCACACAGGAGATGCTTAATGAAGGGACACCAAGTGTTTACATTCCTCACAGCAGGTGGTTGGGGGGGGGGGCTCCAAAAAAGTATGTATGGCACAAAACAAGTAGTCTAGGTAACCTTTTGAAAAGGTTTCTCCATGAATCCCCAAATCCCCCTAAGCCTAGAGGATGGGAAGGGGAGCACAGGGGCATTTCTGATTCACTTAAAGCCGGGGTGATCTCTTGGAGTGATAGGGCTTGGGTCCTACCCCAAGAGGGGGAGGGGAGAAAGGAAGAAGGGTCCAACCTCATTGTGGGGAATGGAGGAAATGTGGGGCTGAGAGGAAGAGAGGGAACCCAGTTGGGTTTGGCAGGTCTGGCCTATTAACAGGAAAAGAACAGGGTGAGGGAGAGGGGAAGGGAGAGCTGGGGGGATGGCAGGGAGAGATCTGGGGAGTAAGAGGTTCCCTTTGCAAGGCCCTGGTCCAGAACGGGAAGAAGGTCCCGCCAGTTGGCAGGTGGGGCAGGGGAAAGGTTGGAAAGCTCTTACCCTATGAGGAGGAGGGGAGAAAAGGGTCCAGCTCAGCGGGCACGGGGAGGAGAGGGCAGTCCTGCCAGCTGGGGGTTGGAAAAGGGGGAGGGAGTACCAATGGGAAGCCGGTAAGATTCTTCCTGTTGGCAGTTGGGTATTGGGTGGGAAGGTTGGAAGGTCTTGTCCCGTAGGGGAAAGTAAAGGATCTAGTTCAATTCTGGGGGAGAGGGGAGTTCGGCCGATTGGCAGCTGGGGTGGGGGAGGGTGGGAAGGATTGGGGCGGCGGAACCGGGAGGAGAGCTCTCTCTCTCCTTGGGGAAAGGGGGTGAGGGGAGGGTCCTGCCTCCGGGGGCGGGAGTTGGGAGGGTCCTGATCTGTAGGGAGTGGGGGGATCAGGTCCTGCCCCTCTCCCTGGGAAGAGGGCAGAGCCGCAGTGGGGGGCATCCCCGCGGGCCTTAAGGGGCTCTTCCCTGCCGCCCGCTCGGGGAGGAGCCGGCGCGGGGCCGCCGGAGAGGAGGGGGGCAGAGAGCGTCCAGGCCCCGAATCGCCAACGCCGCCGCCGCGCACCCACCTGCGGGACCTCTCCGGGCCCGGCTCAGCGCCTCCTCCGCCCCCGCCTCCTCCGCCTCCGCCTCCTCCACCTCCGCC
>JAJPUD010010201.1:0-22422 GCA_023553655.1 Myrmecobius fasciatus | reverse complement strand
GCAAGAAGCATTTATTAAGCACTTACTGTGTGCTAGCACTATACTAAATTCCAGGAATACAAATACAGGTAAAAAGAAGACATTCCCTGCCCTTAAGGAACTTATATTCTAATGGAAAAAAAACAACATATAAAAGGAAGATAGAGGGGAATAGGAAAAAGGTATCAGATGTATGATAGAGAAGTTCTGGGTGCCCACCTTAAATGGAAATTCTAGGTGGAAATTCAAAGGAGGGACCCAGAAGCAGAAGGTTTGCTTGCTCTGCTGAAGTGACCTTGCAGGAAGAAGTTTCTGGGAAATAATGGATAAGCTCAGAGGAGTATAGCCCACTGAAAAATTAAGGAGGGAAAGCTAGGTGGTGCAGTGGATAGAGACCCAGTCCTGAAGTCAGGAGGACCTGAGTTCAAATTTGACTGTAGACACTGTGGCAGGGCTATAAAAAGTGTTAAGTGTGGCCTAGCTGTGTGACCCTAGGCAAATCACTTAACCCCAATTGCTTCAGCCAAAAAAAAAAAAAAAGCAAAATTAAGAGTCTAAGGGAATTTTCTCTTATTTACTTTGCTATTCTATACTAGTAATTTATACACTTGTAACTTGTAATTTGGCAATTATTTATTATTTTGATCTGTGAAATAGAAAATGATCTAGATAAGGGTTTAAACCACATTTACAAAATACCCCACATTGATCTTTGGATATAGAGAACTCTCAACATCATATGAGATTAATACTATATTAAAACTGATCAACAAGGCTATCCCCTTCATTAATGAAGATTGTAACCCTTCTAAAATTCAATCTAGCAAGCAATTGAGTTGCTCTAGTCAAAAAATCACTCTGCAGTCAGCCTCACGACGAGATTTTCTATAGCTTAACCGGTTCTTTGACAGCAGACCATAATCCAGCCCACCTTAGAAAACTTTCCAGTTTATCCAGCTTTCTAGATTCACTAAGATAAGTCTGACATAAGTCCCAAGTTCACTTCCATGCCAAGACAAAGCATTAAAATAGGACTTGAAGGAAGTTGAACTAGAATAAAGAATTATATTAAGGGTTGAGTAGTTCTTCCTTCTCTCAGGAAAGAGAAAGGTTTATCATTCTTCCATCAGTAGCCATTCTGGTTTTTTTTTAGATTCCCTCTTATCTAACCAAAAAGACTTCTTTATTATCCTTACCTTCCACCAACAGACTCAGTTCATTCTTAGCTTTAGTGCTCCTAATACTTCTTAAAGCTCCAGGGACTTTTATAGTCTCCATACATTGCCTGCCCTACTTCCATCTTCATAGAAACATCACATAAGTATTTTTAAAATACTTTAAAATAGCTACATTGGTCAATGAGCTCCCTGGGCAGCCACATGAATATTTCTAAAACATGTCCCTTTTCTTCATCATCATAGCAACAGAAAATTGCAGTAGAAGAGACCCCTATGTGTTGGATAGATCTCAAAAGTGTTTCACAGGGAAAATACAAGACCAAGAAAAAGTCTAATGGGGTTAAGGGTAAAAGTCTTACATTTGGGTAAAAAAATCATCTTTGTAAATATGAGATAGGAAAAGTATGGCATTACTAAATAACAATTCATCTTTAAAAGAAAGGCAATTTTAGTGAATTTTAAGTTTGATGTAATTCTAAAGTGTTTTTGTCCAAACCTAGAGAAAACTGGTATGGAAACTTCTTCCACAGATAAAGCTCATTGATAATTTGTAGTTTTAAACGGCTCTCTATACCAGATGACCAAATTGTCCATGGTGACATAGCTGTCCAAAACAGTGCTGGAGTTAGCCCTCTGACCACTGTGCCTCCCTGTCTTGCATGAGTGTGGTAAGGTACCCCCAAAAAAAGACAAATGAAATTTGAGTTTGCATTAAGAGAAGTCTAATATACAAGGGTTAGGATGTGACTGTCCCATTTTCTCTGTCCTGGTCAGATCATTTCTGAAATATTCACTCAGTAAAATGAAGTACCCCAGTTCTAAGTACCATATTTTAAGAAAAATATTGATAAACTAGAGAAAGTCAGAGAATAAACAGAATACTGAAAGGTCCCAGGATCAGGTTCAACTGAAGGATCTAAGGATGTTCAACCTGAAGAACTGAAAATTTACAGGCTCTATAAGCAGCCTTAAAGATGAAGGTGGGGTTGATTGTTATTCAGAAGACAAAGTAAACTTCTTTTGCTTGGTTTCAGAGTCTGACTGGGAACAACTGGATAGAGAAAGCAGAAGCAGATTTAGTTTTGATGTAAGAAAAAGCTTCCTAAAACAAGCTTCATACAAAGGTGGATTCCCCATCTCTAGACATCTTCAGGCAAAGACTGTGAGTGACCATTCATAAAGTATGCTAGAGAAAGAATTCTTATTTATGTTCTAGTTCTACTAAATGGAAGGAAAGAAACAAGCATTTATTAAGTACCCACTATATGATAGGCTCTGTGCTAAGTGCATCACAGATATTATCTTATTTGACACCTGCAACATCCTAGGAGATAAATGCTATTATTGTTCCCATTTTACAATTGAAGAAACTGGATTAAGTGACTTGCTCAGGGTCACACAGCTAGTAAGTATTTAAGGCAAGATTTGTCACTGTAGGCCCAGCATCCCATCCACTGTGAGATTTAGCTAATTTTAGTTAATTAACTAGCTACTATTACCAAGATGATTTCTGAGATCTTTTCCAACCTTGATAGTATGAGGTCTTTTCTGAATTTAATTATTGAGAACTTTACATTACATTGTGCAGACTTACCTTATAGACTATTGTATTCGATCTATCTTTTGTCTTAATCCCTTTGAAATTCACTCTCTGAAAATCTAGAACATATGTTAACCCATCCTACACAAAGTCCTACTCCAAAGTCTCTTTGTGACATGATGACAATTCTGTGTTGTAGGAGGCTTTGCTAATGGCAAGTAGACTTGCAAACCTCAGTTCACTGGTGAAGTGGGTAATTATAGCTATAGAATAATTCACATAACTATTAGATTTACTCAATCTATCACTTAGTTTGTGAAATCTTTTTCTTCTGTTACAAGGAAAATTTTACTGTCTGTGGAAAAGGCTATATTCACAGTGACAATAATGTAATTACAAAAGGCATCTATAAAACAAAAAATCCTCAGGTATTGAAAGAGCTGGAGTTTGTGTGTGTGTGTGTGTGTGTGTGTGAGAGAGAGAAAGAGAGAGAGAGAGAGAGAGAGAGAGAGAGAGAGAGAGAGAGAGAAAGGAAGGAAGGAAGGAAGGAAGGAAGGAAGGAAGGAAGGAAGGAAGGAAGGAAGGAAGGAAGGAAGGAAGGAAGGAAGGAAGGAAGGAAGGAAGGGAAGGAAGGAAGGAAGGAAGTGAAGGAAGGAAGGAAGAAATAGAAACTGAAAGCCCGCTCTGAGTGATATTTGAAATGTGATGAAAAACAAGAGAAGTACTATGAGAATTGGAAATATGCAGATGTCCTGCTTTTCAAGAAAGAGAAGAGAAGGAAAACTGCAAATTATATGAATGTGTGAATTTATCTATCACTGATACATATATATATATACACACACACACATATCTGTATATATGTACGTATGTATGTATATCACTGGTCAAAATATAGCATCAGATCTAGGAAGTTTAGCTGCAGGGTTACAGAAACCTCTTTACAAGAGAACCTCTTTCCACTTCTGGATTTCACACACTGAAACTACCTTCTACTACCTCTGCAGCCTCTCCCTCCGATTAACTGGTTCCTCCTGAACATTTAAAGAAGGTGCCTAAGTCAGTCATATCTTTTTTTCTCACCAGACTGAACTCCTGTCTTTATTAGACTTTTTAATGCCCCTCTGTGGGATACTTTCATCTCTTCTCTTTCCCCCTCCCACTCCAATCTTTTTTTAAGCTTCTTTTTATGTGTTCCTCACTTTGTCCATATGTAAAATGAGCTGGAAAAAGAAATGGCAAATCACTCCATTGTCTTTGCCAAGAAAATCCCAAACAGGTTAATGAAGATTCATAACTGAACAACAATAAAATGTATTGTCTGATAGCTATTAGAATGTAAGCTTGTCGAGGGCAGGTACTTTCTGCTGGTATTTGTATTCTCAGTACTTAGCATAGTGCCTAACACAAAGTGTTTAATAAATGCTTATTTAATAGACTTGATTTATTAAAAATCAGAATGAGGGCCAAATGGGTAGAGGACAATAATGTTGCTTTTTTCACTAAAATCTTTTACTCTGGTTCAGATTCTTTGGTAAAGAATGCAAGAAAATATCTTGGGAATTTCTACTTTTAAATAGATTTTTATTAACATAATTTGTTTTTATATCATTTAGATGTTCCCCTATATCCTTCTCCTTGTACCTTTCTCAAAGTAATCCTTTCAAACAAAGTGTTTTTTTAAAAGAAAAAACATAAAGGAGAAATTTCATTAAGCAAACAAATCTTTGACATTATAGTTTTTGTTCCATAATGGTAGGTCCCTCTTCCCACCTCTGCAGTGGAGTTGGAAGACGTGTTTTTTGACATCATTTCTTTGGGACCAAACATTTTCTTAAGGTAACCCTTAATACCAAAGCCCATTGGTATGGGGCTCTATCCCCTGCCTTTATCATGATGGTCAGGACAGATTTAGTGCAAGGTGAGAACTCCAGACTCCACTAAATCCCTTTCGGATTCATCAAGCTTTGACATTCTGTACTTCCATCACTTTGGGCACTTTCTGCTTTGGGAGGAAAAATGAGAGAGACCAATCTCACTTCAGGTTACTGAAGGAAAAGACTTAGAGAAGCAGCCTCAGTCATGTCCATATTCCCAATTCATTACAGTAGAGACTACAGGGAGTTTTAATACTTTGGGTAAGATCTAGGAATCTCTCTTCCCCAGTGGGAGAGGTCTTTCATTCTGTATTGTCTAGCAAATTTTCCTCTAGGTATACCTTCTCAGACTTCTGTTCTGCTATGATTTGGATATATTGGATTCTTTGCTATTCACTATTTATGTTCATTGTGTGACTTGTATTTTGTGGGAAAGGGGTCAAGCCTTGGATATGGAGTTTGGAAGTGTCCTTCTCAATTATAATGATGGTGCAGCAATTGGAAATTGAAGCGAACCTAATAATATGCCCTAGATCAACAGTATTTGAGGGAACAGATGGACATAATCTTAGCCCTGTATCCTCTCTTTGTGAGAAGAGAATAGTAGTGTTTGACTCCACTCTACTTCTTCTCCTAGCAAATAAGGGCCAGAGATTCTTTTCTGCTTCCCTTTAAACCACACAAGGATATTCCTCTACATGTGAAGGCTCTTCTGCTACATTTATAATTTTACAATATCCATTTTCTTTTTTAATTTATATCTTTTTTTAATCAATTAGATTTTTCCATATCACCCCTCCCCTCAGAGATCCATCTCATAACAAAAGGTAAAAAAAAATCAGCAAAGCAAACCCGAGCAATAAAAAATTCTTATAATATTTGCAATATTCTATACATCCTCCTTCACAATTGTGATCTCCTTCTCCACTTCTACAAAAGAGTGAGAAGAGGTGTGATAACATACCTCTTTATTTTTTATAATTTTGCAATATTAATTTTCAATTATTTTGTGATAATTGTCTTTTCTATTTATATCACTGTAGTCATTGGTTCTGTTTATTTCACTTTGCATCAGTTCATGTAGATCTTTCCAGGTTTCTCTATATTCAATTTGCTTACAACACAATTTGTTTAGCCAGTCCTCAATCAGTGAATATCTATTTAGTTCCTATTTCTTTATTAGCTTTGCTAACACAAAAACTGTTGCTATAAATATTGTAGTGTAGATGGAGCCTTTCTTTTTTATCAATGCTTTCCTTGGGATATATGCTGGGTAGTAAAATCTATGAGTCAAAGGGTAAGAGTATTTTAGCCATTTTATTTGCATTATTCCAAACTTTTTCAGATTAGTTGTACTATTTGGAACCTCATGGTTGCATTTCTCTTATTATTGGTGATTTGGAGCATTCTTTCATATGGCTGTTAATGGTTCATATGGTTATTAATGTTCATAGCCTTTGACCACTTAGATATTGGGGAATCATATATTTCTCTTAGTTGCCTATATGTCTTAGTTTGCAAATCCTAATAAGAGATATTCAATACAAATATATTGTCCTAATCAACTGTTTCCCTTCCATCTTAAATATGTTAACTTTATGAAGAAGCATTTCAATTTCATGTAATCAAATTTCTCTAATAATAATGTCTTTGTAATTGCTTCTAGTGAGGTTGGGAATTTCTAACTCTAAATCAGATAATTGTCTGGAACAAAAGATTGTGATCTCAGCTCCAGATAATAGGTTGAAGAAGAAAAAACTAAATCTTTTGGGGATCATTCTGCCTGGATTTTGAGCTAAATAAAGAGTTGTCAGTCTGCCTTTAGTGGGAAGAGGCTTCTAGTCAGTTTTTCTTAGTAGATTGGAGATAAGGTAGCTGGTTGGTAATTTTGAAAAGATGAAACTCAGAAGCTATCATCAGGTAGCAATGCCCAGCAAAGAACTTCAGCCCGGGAGATTGATACCTGATGGAGAGCAGAGCAGCTTATGAGAGAGTAGGAGGAGATAGACATAAGCAAAACACAATGTCCAGTGGGGAAAAAATAAGAAACATCATCTAATGTCCAGGAACAGAACCAGGAGAGATCAGCACCTAGTGGGAGACAGACCCAGAAAGAACAGTGCTATGATATCACCCAGAGATGACCCTAGAGAGCTGGAAGCTCTCCATGAGTTGCCCTTCCATATGTGTTTCCTGGCCACATATGTTCCCCGCATGTGTGTCCCTCATGTGTTATCCCTCTGCATACACTCTCTTCCCATTGATGATATGCATATTTGTGGAGGAATATGCTCTAGGTTGGGGAGGGGTGGGAATGTTCTATTGCTACTTTTCTTACTATGCTATTTCATTAAATGCCTTTGCTTTGAACTAATTGTGTCTTCCATCTGTCTGGAGTGGGGGGGGAAGTAAATACATCAGTAGGATGCCTGTTTGCTGTTGATTAACTGGGAAGCCACAGAGTACCTTGACCCTGAGACATCTATTTTGAGGCCCCCTTATGAGAAAGCAGGTTTCCTTAGGAGCTAGATATGGATCATTGAGCTTGACTTCAATTACTATGCAAATTCTAAAATGTATTATGAAAGAAATGGCTGGTGGACATCTAGAAAAGAAAATTGAGAAAATAAAAAATGTCAAGAAGAGATTTTGACCAAAAAAATTTCTTTTTTTTAAAGGTTACTAAATTGTTAGATCAGTAGAATGCTATAGATTTACCAATTTACCAATGATACAGATTAGCTTACCAAGATTTTAGCAAAGTATTTAACAAAATACTTCACATGATTCTTGTATAAAAGATGGAGAAACCAATTCAGCAATTAAATGGATTTATAATTGCTTGTTTGACTGAACTCAAAGAAAAGTCATTAATGGTTCTACATCAACATGGGTAAAAATCTCAAGTGAAGGGTCTCAGATTTATGTTGGGCCCTATTAAGATAGAAAAGGAATAATTAGCAAATTTGCAAATAATACTTGAAGGGACAACTAATGCAATAGATAATAGAGTCAAGATCCAAAAAGGTCAGAGTATTGAGCTGAATCTAAAAAGGCAAAATTTAACAGGAGAAAAATGTAATCTTACACTTGAAATTGATCTAAGTACAATAGCAGAGAAATAGCTAGACAATAGTTTATCTGAAAAAAAAAAACCCTGTGGGTTTTAGTGGATTGCAAACTCAGTATGTTCACCATATGACATGGAAGTCAAAAATGCTAAAATAAATTTTCATCTACAACAAGGGATTCCAGGATCTCATGAAGCTGAGTTCATCTTAGAGGACCTGACCTGAGAGAGAAGAGTCAAGTTTCTCTCTCTCTCTCTCTCTCTTAATGACTCAGACCCTTCTCCACAATAACACTCCAGGGAAATCTCTATAACAAAAGTTAGATAAGGCTATGAATAGGATCTCCCAAAAAATGAGTAACAGAGGGGAGGACTCTGGGAAGGTGGCGGAGTAGGTTGGTAAATTTCAAGCTCTCCCGATTTCCCCACAAATAGTACAAATTTGTGCCTCAGGATGAACAAAGACTGGTGAAAAAACCAAGAAGACTTGGGACAGAACGGGAATCATCCCAGTACGACTAAAAAAATCTGAAGAAAAACCCCAGGCTAAGATTAACTTTTCTGAAGTATAAACATCTCTGGGCTAGCTCTGAAGAAAAGTCAAGTGGAGAGCCCTCGGACTATCTGGCTGTGGCTGGAGCCTCAGTAGGAACCACAGAAACTTTCACCTCCTGGACTGTTTTTGCAGTGGGGGTTTGAGTGGGGGAAGACTGAGTGAATCTCAGCTGATTAGGAACATCTGGGTCACCTGTGTTGCTGAGATACAGCCCTGGTCGAGAGGGAATCAGCACCAGGTGAGTGCAGAAGGTGGGGGCACTGCTGGCTGTGGGGTACTTGCAGGAGGGTGGAGCTCTTGGTTTGGGGTTCCTGATGGAGAGCTAAAGGGAAGCTTGAAGTACTGATACCTCATATTTTTTTAAAAAAATGGACCGACAAAGAAGAAAAAACCCCACCATTGAAACCTATTATGGGAACAGGGAAGACTTGATTTATCTTCAGAGGAGGAGACTTTAGTCAAAAGACTTCAAAAGAAAGTTTCTACCCCAAAGAGTAAAGTGAAATTGCTCCCTGCCCAGAGAGAATTTATAGGAGAACTCAAAAAAGAATTCAAAAATCAAATGAGAGACATTGAGAGAAAACTAAAGAAAAAAATTAAAACCATCCAAGAAAAACAAGAAGATTATGAAAAAAAAAGTTAACCAATTAGAAAAGGAGCTACAGTCTCAAAGATGAAAATAACTCTTTGAAAATTAGAATCTGGCAAGGGGGAGTCAATGAAATTATGAGAGACCAAGAAATAACAAAACCGATTATAAAGAATGAGAAAATAGAATAGAATGTGAAATATCTCTTGAGAAAAATAGCAAATCTGGAGAATAGATCAAGAAGAGAAAATATAAGAATAATTGGACGGCCAGAAAATTGTGACCAAAAAGAGAATCTCGACACAATAATGCAGGAAGTAATAAAAAAAAAATGTCCTGGAGCGATAGAACATGAGGGGAAAGTAGAAAAAGAAAAATAGAAAAAATCCAGCTATCACCACCTCAAAGAGATCCTTTGTGGAAAACACATAGGAATATTATTGACAAATTTTGAAACCTCCATATCAAAGAGAAATTTTTGTAAGAAATGAGAAAAAAAATTCAAATATGCTGGAGCTAGAATTAGAATTGTACAAGATTTAACAGCAGCTACAATAAAAGACCACAGGTCTTGGAATCATATCTATAGACAAGCAAAAGAAGTAAGTCTGTGGCCAAAAATATCATATCCAACAAAATTATCTATCATTTTGAATGACAAAAAATGGACATTCAATGAACTTGCAGATTTTCAAGACCTTCTATCAACCAAACCCAAATTAACAGAAAATTTAACATATAAGAGCCAATATCAAAAAGCAATTTTATGGAACTCAACGTGGACAAATTGTTTAAACATGGACAAATTATTTGTGTTTTTACATGGGAAATTTATACTTTTTGTTTAAGGTTTACATCAACAATAGGGTGAGCTCAAAAGAAAGATTGGCAGAGTAAGGGTAAAAATTGTAATCATGTTATACAATGAGGTGCAGAGGAAGAATAGACACAGAGGCATTAGAGAGGGGAGGAGGAGGGATCATAGTTTTGAAAACCTATTCACATTAGGAATGAGTTCAATAGGCAACATGATATATATACCATGAAGGGCATAACATCCTCCAAAATCTATAAAGACATAAGAGGAAGGGATAAGTGGATGGGGAAGCAAAGGGTGAGGGAAGAAGGCAAGGGAAGAATCTCTGGGTGGGGGGAGGTTAAATAATAGTAAGCCAAATAAGGGAGCAGAAGTTAGTGAGTCAGCAGGGATAGGAAAGACATGTATGTATGTGTATATCTACATATGTATACATAAATATATCTTTTCTTAACTATAGCTTGCTTGGGGATGGTGAGGAGGATGAAAGGGAAATATATGTATGCCTATGTGTTTATATATATGTATATATATATATATGTATGTATTTATGGATAGATATAGATATCCTTTTTAAATTATAGCCTAATCTGGAATGAGGGAGGGATGAAAGGAGGAAAAAAAGAATAAAGTAAAAAAGATGCGCAGCAGAGAACAAAAGAACAATTTACAAAGAAGTAAAGAAAAGATGGATACTCATAAATATATTTTCTTCTACTAACATATATACTTTCTTAAATTGGTATTTGTTATTATACATTTTGAATCTTCCCTGATGTTTTGCTGGGCATATGATAATGTTCTCTTTTCTTCTGTTTCATTTTGTTTTGTATTGCTTTTCTCTTTTTCTTTTTTAAAATTCTGTTTCTTCAAATAAAATAAATTTGGGGAAATTTTTTTAATTAAAAAATGAGTAACAGTCTTTTCTATAAACTATAGAACATGAATATCAGGTATAGGACAGCTACTTATTTATTCATTTACAGAAAAATTTTAAAACGCAAAAGACTCAGAGAACAGCATAGGCAACACAAAATACTTGACCCATTACACTTATACTCACAACAGAAGATAAAGTTGGTTTTGTGGGACTACTGAACAAATTAAAGTTCATGTCTTCTGAGAACCTTTCTGTTCACTGGCTGATGATGTCCAAATCTAGAACTCTGGAATTCGACCCCACAAATTTACTGTTAAGGTTTCATGTATGGAATCAATGTCTACCAGCCAAAACTATCACTGGGAACCCAATGGACCTATCAGGTCCCCAGTTTTCACAGGAGGTTAAAGAGAGCGGGTCACAGAGAAAAAGGGTATAATAAGCTCTTGAGAACTGGTGTCTGTATAGGTTTTTTCAGCAACATTTTCACAATTATTATGGGTAGCCAAAATGGGAACTTTTGTAGTTAACTGAGCTACCCTTTAATTGATACCAAATAATTCTGGGTCATCAGTTAGGATAAAAGTTATTTCCTATCCAGGGATGCAGATTAAGGAAGCCAGAGTATTTCACTAAAGTCAACATTTACTAAATGCTTACTATGTGCCAGGCACTCTACTAATACCAGTTCTCCCTATTGTGAGCCACAGGGAAGGTGTATGGCTTCTAAAAACATACAAATAGAATACTGTCTGTCACTGCAGACAATCTTGACATTGTCATTGTAGTAGAATGGATATCCCAAGCCCGGGAAGAGTGGTAAGGGGTTGTCAACCTCACCAATTCTTTTTTTCCTATATTCCTGTGGCTGAATTAGTTAAAAACAACTTATTTTTACCTAAGGAGTAAGGTATACCTTTACCATCCTTCCCCAGGACTACCCGAATTTTCCCTTATAATGTCACATTCTGGTAGGCAGAAACCTGAAAAGTCCCTTACTGAAACACACCATTACACTGATGATATGATGTTGACCAGGGCTGATGAGACAAAATGGCTAAGGTTTCCAAAGTTACCTTCCATTTACATAAAGTGTATGTATCTTATATACAGTTTTTTTTTAAACTTGTTTTCTCCATTAGAATGTTTTTCCTTTTTTTCCCTTTTTTTTATATTCTCATGCTTAACACAGTGCCTAGCACATAGTAAGAGTTAATAAAATAAAATAACAAAGTAGATTGATTGACTGGTTTACCAATGGCTCTGCCCTCTATGAGAGAGTCACATGCAACTGGACTTCAGCAGCCATTAATCTAGTAACAGAAAATACCCTAAGCAGACAAGGTCATGGCATTGAGTTGAGCTATAATCCCCAGCACTGACCTGTAAGATAGCCTTAAGGGCTAAATCAGCTAAGATCTTCATGCTTATTCCTGAGCAGTGGGGTAGTCTGGGACCTGGAGGGAACAGGACTGGGCAATGAAAAGCTATTTTCTTTAGGATCAGAACCAATAAAGGAATTTTGCTGGTTTCTTCCATTGCACCCATCAAGGACATCATATTTATTCTCTTTGCTAAATGAAACAACCAATCAGAGCCATTATAAAAACAATAAAAGTTGGGTTGTGGGTCTATTACCACTCTAGACATTACCATATTGGGGCTAATCCTGGAAGACCATATGATACCCCTCACCAAGAACTACTTCTGCCCAATTAGACCTTACATGCCAATTAGAGTGCCTCCCTAAACTCCCTAACCCTCAGGCTATCCTCAGTGGGCAATCTCAGGGCATGAAGTGTGCCCCAGCTAATCATCAAGTTCATCATAATGGTCCTAATTGCCAAGGTCAAATGTCTCCCCTCCCAGAATCTGTGTCTGTGATAGAGACCGATGGATTGTTTTTAGACATAATTCTGCCTGATGCGCTTCAGCCCTTTCTTACTCCTTCCCTAAAGCCTAAAGGTTCCTGTTCTTCTGAGTGGTCAATATGTCCTGGGGAAATAGCTCAGGTGCAGCTAAGGGGAGGGTAGCTCAGAGTGAGGAGAGACTTAAGGCAAGCAGAACCCCTCTTCCAGCAAACTATTAAAATAATCCAGAAGTAAGTTAATAAGGTATGGATCAGCATGATAGCAGTGTCAGAGGAGAAAAAGGAACAAGTGTGAGAGATATTGTCAAGATAGAAATCAGAACATATGACAACAAATTAGAAATTTGGGATGAATGCAGGTGAGGAGTCGAGAATGACAGCAAGGTTGGAAGCTTGGGTGACTGAGGATGTGGTGCTCTGGACAATAATTGGAAGGTTTAGAAAATGAGAAGGATTGGAAGAAAAGATAATAAGTGCTATTTTGAGTTTGAGTTGCCTAAATTGAGTTTATAATGCCTATAGGATATCCATTTCAAGAAATACAAGAGAAAATTGGTGATGAGGAAGGTCAATAGAGAGGCTAGGATTTCATAAATAGAACTGGAAATCACCTGCATAGAAATGATCATTGAATCCATGGTAGCTTATATAAGATCACCAAAAAAAAAAAAAAGTAAAGAGGGAAAAAAAAAGAAAAGAAGATCTAGCAAAGGAGACAAGAGGAAATGGTTAGACATGGAGGAGAACCAGTAAAGGACAGAAAGACTAAAACATGGAGAGAAAAAAACATGCATAAAGGAAGATTAACAGAAATCAATTAGGATGAGGATTTTGGCAATTAAGAGATCACTGATGACTTTGGAGGTGTTTAGGCAAGAAGAGATATAGGACCAGCTATCCTGTTAATAATCTTGAGTTCTTAGATGAAGGTGAGGGAGAGTGAATATCTAACTCTGGTAAATGGGTGGGTTAACTCATCAGCAAAAGCCTTTAAATGAACAGAAAATTCATATTATTCCCCCAGTGGAGCTCCCAGGGATGAGGATATTTTGACTGGTAAACTGGGGATCACTAATGAGGTGGTGGTATAGGGTAAGTCCGGGTATCAACTGGCATTGGGTCAGACTGGATACAAGAGAATAAATGACCTCTTAACTATCTTACTTTAGATCAAAACTTCTTAAATTTTAAGGCATGACCCCATATGGGATTGTGTAACTAAATGTGAGGGTCTTGAAAAATTTGGCAACAGTCTAAGTTATCAAATATTCCACCAATATTTAATTCTTTATGTAAAAAGAAACAAACACATCAATCTCATTAGTATGCAAATTTGTTTTTGTCTTTAATAGATGGTAAAATTATCTGTATACCAAAGAATTGTTTAAAAATAAATTTATGATTTGTTATCAGTAAATGTTTGATTTGTGTAACTATTTTATATACCTTTATACCCAGAGTTTCATAAAAATTTCTCAGGTTAAAATGTGTCTCAAATGGAAAAAGTTTCAAAAGCCCTGCTTTAAATGATTCTGACCTATTTTAAAGGTTGTACCAGAAATACACACATCTATCCTGCAGTCTAAATATTCCTGGAACTGCTACTGTTTATCATTACCACCTTACATCAAGAGACCCACTGTGAATAGCAAAGGCATTACCCCCAATGTGGACCAGATCATTGAGATTTGAGATTCAATGCTTTGTAAATGTGGAGGTAATGCTTGGATTTTATGATCTTCATTTACTTCCATATTTGGTCTCTCTTGCAAAGGGCCCCCTTCTCCAACTCCTAGTGCCTTTCCCCCAAATCACCTTATATTCATCTTTATATTTTGCATATATCTACCAAAGCTACCTGTCCCACCTCTTGAGGGCAGGAACTGTTTCCACTTTATCTTTTATCCCTAGTACTTAGTACAGTGCCTAGAATATAATACTCACTTAATAAATGCTTGTTGATTAATTGATTGATTTTTACAAAATATTCATTTAAGACTATATCCCTAGAGAGAATTCTGGGAAGATGGAGAAGTAGGTCAGAAAATTCCAAGCTTTCCAAATTTCCCCCACAAACAAGATAAAACTGTGATTTAGGACAAAAGTAGGGTGGTTAAAATCAAATAATAGTTGGGGCATAACAGTGGTCCTCCAAGGAAAATCAAAGAAGATCTGAAGAAAGATACCAAGAGGGAAGTTTGGACTCTGTGAAATGTAAACATATCCAGGCTAGCTCAGCTGAAACAGCAAGCACCAGCCCTGGAACCAGCTGTGTTAGGAGGTAAACTCAACCCCAGTCTCAGGAACTTTCAGCTCTGAGACTGCATGGGAAGTCGGGAGTCTGAGTCAAGGAATATTGAGGAAACTCCTGATAATAAGGAATGCCAGCTTCAGCTAGGTGGTGATACTGTGAGAACGTGCCTTGGTGAGTACAGAAGCAGTGGGGCAGGAAAACTGATGACTTTGGGCACTTTTAGGAGGATGGAGGGGAGCCTTATGGAGAACCTGAGGCCAGAGGCATCATCACTCCATCCTAAGACCACAGGAGATTACACTAAAGGAAAAACAGATTCAGAGGATAATATTGAAATTTTAAAAAAGCTTCTCCTACCCCAAAGTGTAACCCCAAAGTTAAATGATCACCTGCCCCCAAAGAATTCTTAGAAGAACTCAAAAATCAAATGAGAAAGTTGAGGAAAAACTTTTTTTGAAAAAATAAGAACTATCCAAGAAAAAAGCAGATTATCAAAAGAAGTCAACCAACTAGAAAAAGAGATCCAGAATCTTAAATAAGAAAATTACTCCTTTAAAACTAGAATAGGGGAATGGGAAGTCAGTAAAGTTATGAGACCAAGAAATAATAAAACAAAATATAAAGAATGAAAAAATAGAAGAGAATGTGAGGCATCTCATAAGAAAAACAATAGATCTGGAAAGCAGATGAAGAAGACAAAACATAAGAAAGTTGTGATTAAAAAAAAGGATCTTGATACAATAATACAAGAAATAATTAAAGAAAATTGTCCTGAAGTGTTAGAACAAGAGGTAAAAGTAGAAATAGAAAAAAAAATCTATTAATCACCACCTGAAAGATATTTTGTGTGGAAAACCTACAGGAACATTATTGCCAAATTCTGAAAATACCCAGATCAAAAAGAAAATATTACAAACAACAAGGGAAAAAAACAACTCAAATACAGTGGAGTCACAATTAAAATCACACAAGACCTAGCAGTAGCTACATTAAATGACTACAGGTCTTGGAATACTATATATCGAGGGGCAAAAGAACCAAAAATATCATGCCCAGGGGCAGCTAGATGGCTCAGTAGATAGAACACCAGCCCTGAAGTCAGGAGGACCTGAGTTCAATCTGGCCTCCGACACTTAATATTCCCTAGCTGTGTGACCCTGGACAAGTCACTTAACCCCAAATGCCTCAGGGAGAAAAAATATAGATATAGATATATATAGATATAGATATATGTATATATCATGCCCAGAAAAGTTAAGCATAACCCTGAATGGAAAAAAAAGGATATTCAATGAATTGCCAGACTTTCAGGTTTTTGTGACCAAAAACAAACAAACAACAAAAAAACTCTGAACTTAATAGAAAATTCAACACTTAATATCCTAGAGAAATATTAAATAAACATCAAAAACTAATTTCAAGGGACTCAATAAAGACAAACTGTTTTTGTTTTATACATGGAAATGTAAACCATATGTCTAAAATTGTCATTAATAATTGGGTAGTTCAAAAGAAAAATTGTAGTAGAGCTGAATATGATGTGATTCTAAAAAAGCAAAACCATGTAGGAAAAGTTAAAAAGAATAATTAGGTTATATGAATGAGATGCAAGAGCAAAAACTGACACAGGAGGAGGAAGAGGGCTGGTAGTTCTGAAATCCTACTTACATTGGGAATGTGTTAAAGAGGGAACAATACATATATATCTGGAAGAGCATAAAAGACTTCTAAATTTATAAAGAAATAAGAAGGGAAGTTAATAGAATTAGAGGGATATAGAAAGTTGTCTAGATTAATGGAAATGAGATTAAAAAGAGGGGGGGAAGGAGGAGAGAGGATAAGGAAGGAATCCTCATGGAGGTGAGGCAGAGTATGTTAAGTAATAACAGAGCAAGGTAGCAGGTAGAAGTAAAGCAGAGAAAAAAGTGGGGATACAGACAAACATAACAATGATCAAGAGTAGAACTTAGAAAAAAGTAGGGCTAAAGTAGGGCTAGTAATCATTGGTTTCTGACAAAGTTAAAACTAAAATAGATTTAATCAAAAAAGAAAAATAGGGAAACTACACTATATGCCAGTCATATTAATCAATATTGTTTTAGACTATTTGAAATAACTAAGTAGTATATGGTTGTGTAGGAAGTGATGAGTTTGTAGATTTTGAAAAATATGGAAAGATTTGGACTTATTATGGATGATGTTATTCACCTTCAGAGAAACAGAAGACCAACAAGCATAAATATATATGAATATACATGCATAGAAAGATAAATGGATAGATAGACATATACATGTGTGTATGATTATGAGTATCTGTGCATATGTATGTATGCATATATATATATTAAACCTGGATATATATGTATATACATATGTATCAAGGCTTAATTGTAGCCTTCTTGGGGAAGGTGGGGGAAAGGAAAAGGGAAAAAAAAGAATAAAGTAAAAAGTGCACAGTAGGGAACAACCAAAAACTTATAAGGAAGCAAAGAAAAGATAGACAGCTCTGAACACAATGTGCATTATCTATTATATAGGCTTTCTTGAAAAGAAAATTTATTGTCTCACATTTTGAATCCTCTCTTATGTTCTGCTGTGCACATGGCAATGTTTTTTTCTTTTTCTATTTTGAAATTAAAAAGGGCGGGAAAGGAATATATCTTTCCACTTTCCTCTATTCAAAGATTTAAAAAAGAAAAAACAGTTCATCAAAATGGACACATTGTGTCTGACAGCATTTGTACCAGCTGTAGTCCCCCACTTCTGCACTGAAAGGAAGGAGATACATTTTCTCAACTCTTCTCTATGAGACCAATCTTGGTTATTATATATAAATTATATATTACAGGATTATGGAGTATTGAAGGAGAACTAGCTTCTATGATGTGAGAGCTTGCAAACCCTTTTCAAAGCTGTTTATCCACTTTTGGTGCCCACCTGCCACTCAACTCTTACCTGTGGCTCCAAGAAGCCGTAGCATGTGTAGTAACCACACCCTGATTAAAAACTGTTTTTGCAGGTGGGCTAAACCAGACTGAAGGTAAACTGATAGACTCCAAACCCCTTGGCAAGTTGCAAGATGTCAATCCCAGACATGTAAAGACTTTCCCCAGCAAAATAGGCAGATAAGAACAATTTCTCCAAAATGGTCATGAAGGTGTGAGTTTTAGAGAGCTTCAGCAAACATTGAAGACACCAAGAGAATCCACCAAGTCCCAAGCCATCACCAATCATCCTAATTTTTGTCCTGCCACTGGACTTTGATGATTCTGGAAGAGAGAGTGAGATTGACGATTTAATGTAACTCATTCTCACTTAAATCTAATTTACCTAGGAGTCAGGACAGCTCCATGATATCATTGCATTGGTTGTTTTCAAAAAAAAAAGGGAGAGAGAGAGAAGGAATGAATCACATTTTATATTACACTGTATTCCGTTTGGTCTTATTGTTCTTTCTGTCTACATTATATTGTTTTCCTGGTCCTGCTTTTCTATATCAGTTCATGTCTTCCAATGCTTCAATGAATTCTTTTCATCATTTCATGTGGGACAGAAATATTCTACTCCATTCATATATCCCAATTTATTTGGTCATCCCCCAACCCATTAGTTTCTAGTTTCTAGTTCTTAACTACCATAAATACTGCTGTTAGGAATATTCTTTTATACATCAGGCACTCTCTTGGTACCAGCTATTTGGTCTCTTTTTCCCTTTAAAGCTCCCTATTTTCAATAATTAGCAAAGATGAAAACACCATCTTTGTCCTTAGAATCATTGGTTTCTCACACTGGCCTTTATAACTCTCAGCACTACCTCTTATGTACCTTCTTGCAACACTATCTGTCTTTTCTCGAATCATAAGGAGTAGAAGATAATCATGACTATCATAACCCAAATAGAAACACCACAAGAAGCTAGTGGACCTCTCTATTTTCTATCAGGTAAACACAAACCTTAGTGTACCTAAGCAGGAAATCACAACCACCACCACTAAGATCCTTGCCTTTCTTTGATCTTTACTGGAGCTCTCCACTCCTGAAGTCACCTTCAGATTTCTTCCTGACATGGTTCTCTTACAGTTCAAGTGTATGATCCTAAATTCAATTGTCCTTCCTCCTTTCCTTCTTTATCTCACATTCCTGAAGGGTAACTGTGGAGGATGGATAATACAATAATCTGAATGAGAGTCAATGAGGGTTTGAAATATAGCAAATGAATAGAGAGGAGACAGATGTAAGAGAGATTGTGGAGGTGATGATAATAACAATAAAAGCAAACAGAATTTATAGAGAATTTTTAAGATTTTCAAAGCATTTTGCTATTTCATTGATTCTCTCAATAACCTTATGAGAAAGGCATTATTATTATCCACATTTTACCGATGGGGGAATTGAGGATAATCAAGATAAATGATTTGCCAAAGGTCACACAGCTAGTGTTTAGGATTCAAATTCAAATCTGTTTGATCCTAGGTCCAACACTGGCAATACTCAGCAACTAACAGGAGTTTGGGGAGTCAAGGAGAAGAAAAAGTCATGGATGACTCCAAGGTTGCAAAGAGAAACCCCTTACACTTGAGTATCCCTCATGGTATTATGAGCCTCCTTTTCTAACAACATCCTCCTTGATGATCTTAGTTTCCATTGATTCAGCAGCAGCAGTATCATTGCCATCATCTCCATCACTATCATCATCACCATCTTCATCATCATTATCATCAATCATTTCTGTGCAAATAACTCTCAAATCTCTATATTCAGACTTCATTTCTCTTCTAAGTTCCGGTCCCACACCTCCATATCTCTTCTGGACTTCTCCATTTGGATGTCCCATAGACATCTCAAATTCAACAGATCCAAAATAGAAACCTTATTTGTGATGGAGAAAGCCATCTGCATCTACCAAGAGGACTATGGGGACTGAACATGCAGCACAACATAGTATTTTCACCTTTTTTGTTCAAAATGTTTTTTTCTTTCTAGTTTTTTCCCCTTTTGAGCTGATTTTTCTTGTGCAGCATGATAAATGTCGAAATACGTTTAGAAGAATTGCACATGTTTAACCTATATTGGATTACTCACTATTTAAGGGAGAGGGGGAAAGAGGGAGGGAAGGAGAAAATTTGGAACATAAAATTTTATAAGGGTGAATATTGGAAACTATCTTTACAGATACTTTGAGATATCTTGAAATAATTTCATAAAGTTTAGGGAAGAAAATAAGACACAAAGAAATACAATTCCAATGAAGGGAGAAAAAAGTATGTCTTTCTGGAAGAGTCTAATGTGGATGCATAGAGAATTCACCAACCAACTTAAATTTCAAAAAGAAATACATAGAATTTGGAAGGAAGACCAGGTAGCAGTAAGAATGACATGGTCCTTCCCTTAAAGAGAATTTCAGGATTGCTGAAGATCAAAATGAGCTAAGGTTGGCAGGGATGCTGAGGATAACATAAAGATTTGGGATGGGAGTTAAAACTATATGAAAAGGAAAAAGAAACTCAAAAAACTTTTGCTTGAAGTACACAGCATGATGATAACTAGCACCTGAAATAAGATAAACATGCTAAGTTTTTATTTTGTTGAAGTGTTTTTTCCAAAAAGAAAAATTACCTTTACATGGGAAATGATGGAGCAAAAATGACTAAGAAGAATTTGAGAGCTAAGATAAATAAGTAGCTAATAAGAGAATATCTGGCTGCCTTTGATAAATTCAAATCACCTGGCTTTATGTCCTTGGGTCCTGAAAGAACTGGTAGCTTGAGCTACCATCAGTGAAGGTTGAAAAATCATGGAAAACGAAGGAGGTATAAGAATAGGAAAAAGCAAACATAGCTTTTCAAACAGATTCTGCAAACTGTTATAGGCCAGTGAGCTTGACTTCCATTCCTCAGAAAATTCAAGAAAGGATTGTTGAAGACATAACTGGTAACAATCCAGAAAGAGAAAGGATGATTACAAAGAACCAAGATGGTGACTTCACCAAGCCTAATGTTGAAGATGATGAATCTTAAAAAAAAAAAGCAAAATTCAATAAAGATAAATGTAAACTTTTAGATTTGGGTGCAACAATCTACTTCAATAGTAAAAGATAGAAAAGTTTTGTTTGGGGTGTCAAGTACTAAAATGAAGGCTTGATGAATCTTTTCAAGGCTGTTCATTCATCTGTGGTGTCTCCCCTTTTCCATCTCACTTGTGGCTCCAAGAAGCTGCCACAAACACAATGGCCACATGCCAATAAACCATCTTGACAGATGGACTAAACCAGGTTGAGGGTAACTGATAGACCTCAGTGAATTAGTGGGGGTGTCTACCCCAAGCATATAAAGACATTCCCCAGCAGAATGGATGGATAAGAACAATTTTTCCAATAACCATGAAGATGGCAGAAGCCAATTTTGTGGAATGCTTATTGTTTGCTCAGATATTGCAGAAACCATCATCTGCTACATCCCACATTATCCTCTGCATTTCACATCATCATCAGTTGTCCTGACTTTGGTCTTAACCCTGGATTTCTATAACTCTTGAAAAAAGAGGGAGGCAGACAGCTTCATATAACTTTGTCTCAATTAAATCTAATTCACATGACCACCTGTGTTGGACTTGGGATGGAAAATGCCATCTACATCCAGAGAGAGAACTATGGAGACTGAATATGGATTGAAGCATAGTATTTTCACCTTTTTGTTTGTTTGTTTGTTTTCTTTCTTGTGATTTTTTCCCTTTTGGTCTGATTTTTCTTGCATAACATGACAAATATGGAACTGTTAAAAGAATTGCACATGTTTAACCTATTCCAGATTGCTTGCTGTCTTGGGGAGAAAGGAGGTAAAGGAAGGAGGGAGAAAAATTTGGAACACAAAGTCCTACAAAAATGAATGTTGAAAACCATCTTTACACATATTTTGAAAAATAAAATACTATGAAAAAAATAAATTTAATTCACACATGAGTCAAGACATTATGTCATTATATCATTGGTCCTCTTTGAAAATAGACAAACAACAACAATAAGTTGACTTATTATCATAATATTATGTTATTATTAGAAGACATGGATAAGTAGCAATTGTTCTGGAAAAAGATCTGAGCTTTTTAGTGGACCATAAGCTCAATATGAATTGTCACTGGGATATGGCAGTCAAAAAAAACGAATGCAATTTTGACCAGCATTAGGAAGGGCCTGGCACTGATTTATTTATATATATAATGAGTATCATATTTCTTGTGTTCTCAGTAGGTGGTAGGAGAAAAAAATTTGGAACTAAATATCAAAATTTTTAAAATTAAGACAAAATATGGAAGGGGCTGACTACCAGGATAAAGGAGGCAACCACCTGCTTTTATCAGATTTCACATGGACGATTATGTTCAGTTCTGTATGTCATCCTTTAAAAAAGGACATTGATAGGTTTAAAATGTTCAAAGGAAAGTGGCCAAGATATTGAAGAGCCTTGAATCCATGTCATGTGAGGATCATTTGAAAGAAAGAGGAATTTTAGCATGAAGAATTCAAGGATTTTAAAGGTAACTAGATAGCACCATAGGGCACAAAGCACTGGACCTAGAGTGAGAGAGACTCATCTTCCTGAGGTCAAATCTGGTTTTAGATCTTACTAGCTGTATCACCTAAGCAAATCATTTGCCTCAGTTCCTCATCTGTAAAATGAGCTTGAGAAGGAAATGGAAAGCCATTCCAGTATCTTTGCTAAGAAAATCCCAAGTGAGCTCACAAAAAGTCAGACATGACTGAAAACAACAAAATGTGGAGAAGAGATTAACCTTGTTATATTTGGCCTCAGAGGT